>JAOWBL010000022.1:3731815-3772177 GCA_028564865.1 Zenarchopterus dispar | reverse complement strand
CAATACTGCCATTTATCATAATATGCTACAATGTTTTGGTGTTTTTACATTTGTTTCTGTATGTGTGTATATATATGTGTGTGTGTGTGTGTGTATGTATGTGTGTATATATATATATATATATTTTTTTTTTTTATTTATTTTTTTTTTTAAAGCACGTTTACTGACTTAAAAGAGAGAGAGGTTGTGCTAAAGGGAGTTTGACCTCCACAAAGATAAACTCTGGTTTTGCTTCTGTCTGTTCTCCAGCGAACACTCGGCAAAAAGAGGAACCAGCGTGGATCATTCAAGGATGGTATGTTCACGTCTGTGTCACTCTTTCTGCTTCGCTTTAATCTGGGTGTAGAACTACAAATAGCCGGGAAATGACATTGACTTTTGACTTTTTTTAAATAAGATTGTAAAATTCCTCTGTGATATATTGACCACAGACTGGATTTGATATGTGGATGGAATAATTTAACATGTCATTGCTTGGAAAAAGAGCTTGAGGGAGGAGAAGCGGACCGAACAGGAAAACACTCTCTCAGAATAATAATTTATCTCATTTTGTCTCAAACCTTAAGATGGGAGTGATTTTAAACAGTATATTTTCAGTTATTATTTAATAAACTTGAGAAAATGTTGAGTGAAGAAATCTGCTTTTATATAGATGATCTCAAACTAAGGAAGATGCTCAAATCCTTATAATTGTATGATCCTCCAGAAATGTTTTGATTCATACATTAGTTAAATCTGATTGTATTAACTTATTAAACATAATGAGACTCAAACTACTGATGCTTTATCTAATTTTGTCTCATTTTCAGCTCTTAACCAAATAAATTCTAATTACATCTTATTAGTTTTAATTTATTTTTAAATATACTGATTCATATTTGTGTTTCATGATATCTAACAGGTGTATGGGTGAAGAAGAGAAAAATCTTGCACACATATCCTCACTAAAACAAAACATTATTTTATAAATCTGAATCCAAAATGCACGTTTTCAGACTGAGAGTCTTGATTTCTAACTTTGCTGATGTTGGTGCCACCTTTAGCTACGCCGTGCCTCTACCAGGAGATGCGAGAGCGTGGGCTCCACTCCACCAACCAGGATGAGCTCCTGGACGACTTCGTGGTGGTGGAGCCTCCAGAAGAGGACCGCGGCATCGTGGTGAAGAGCTACAAGCCGGCTCAGCTCACCTGGAGCCAGCTGCCTCAGGTGAGAGAAATGCAAACCAAATGTTGCATAAATATAGTTGAATAATAATAAAGTTATAATTCAACAAGTTCACAATCTATTTCAGTCATTACTTCCTTTATCAGAGAACACTGTTTGCACTCTTATCAAGTATTGTTGCTTCTTCGTCTTGTAGTTTCATTTTCTTTTTAAAAGGGAGCTGTTTTGCCATATTACTTTTACTTTGTACACACCTATGCATGTGTGTATGTGTATATATATATATATTTCCGTCTCCCATATGAGAGTTTCTGAGTTCGAATCCAGCGGGAATGGACATGCATCACATCATCATCCACATGAGTCCTTGGGCAAGACCCTCAACATGATTCCCTAACTACCTCATATCATGAGTGAAACAGAAGAAAGAACCATACCAGTCAAACAAGATCTGCATCAGGTACCAGGGCTAAGGAACCAGAACACTATGGTGAGAAATGGGCTACTGAGGCAATGGATATGAGATACAAACAAACCCCTGTTGGAATCCTACTGGTCTAGAGAGCCGGGGGAGTGTAGCTACGTCAAGTAATTGTGGGACATATGGATGCTTCAATACCCACCCACTGTGGAAAGAGGCCCCTGAAACAGTCCAACACCAAACAGAAGAGTGTAAGATACTGGCAAGAAAAGAAGACATGGAACGCCATAACCAAGTAGTCGGTATGGTGTACAGAAACATCTGTCCAGAATATGGACTGGAGACCTCTAGGTCATATGGGAAACGCCTCCCAAGGTGGTGGAGAAGGAGAGAGCTAAGATGCTATTGGACTTCCAGATATAAACCAACATGATGGTAACGGTCAACCAACTGGACACTGTGATCATGGACAAGCAGCAGAGGAAAGCCGTTGTGGTCTCCAGCGACGGCAACATCAGGAAAAAGGACCACGAGAAATATCAGGCTCAAAGAAGAGCTGGAGAAAACCTGGAAAGTGAAGGCAACAGTAGTGCCCGTGGTCATCGGAGCACTGAGGGCTGTTAGAAGTGGCTCCAGCAGGTACCTGGAGGAACATCAGACATCTCTGTCCAGAAGAGCACAGTCCTCAGAACAGCTAAGATACTGTGGAGGACCCTCAAGATCCCAGGCCTCTGGTGGAGGACCTGAGATGATGAACAGCCACCCACCCCACACATGGGGGTGGGAGAGGGAAGAGTTGTTTTTATTTATATATATATATATATATATATATATATATATATAACTATGTTCTTGAAGTCTGAATACTCCATCTGTTTTTTTGGGTTTTTTTTTGTAGATTTAAAAGTAAGCTCCTATGCAGAAAAAACATGTTTTTAAGTTTTTATCTTGCTTGTTTTTGTTTACATACTTTATGAAGGTGAAGGAGACGGATATTCTGAAGAGAATCACAGCTCAGGAGAGAAAGAGACAAGAGGTAAGTGTGTGTGTACGAATTTCTGCTTTTAACATTTCAGACTGGAAGTTTAAAGGAAATAACTCTGTTGTTAGATGACAAGGATTTTGACTTTTTGTTCAGGACCAAAGCAATAACAAAGCAGTTTTGAGTTTTCAGAATGTGTTCCTGCAGCAAAATGACAATAAATGTTTGCATGCTGGGCAGTCAACCAGCATCAAAATAATCTTTTTAACCCCTTGATGCCTCATGTTGATACATACCAACCTGAGACCTCTGTAGCATCCCCAGAGTCAAAATAGTAATAACCAAAAAGATTTGTACAATTTAAAAAATTTCTAAAAAATAGATACACTACATAGAAATATAAAAGAAATTACCTAATGTATTCATAGAGGTACAAAAAAATTAATTAGAAATCTTTTAAAAACAGGATTGGGATTATGTTTTATGGCAATATATTTTAAACACTTTAAATGTACAAAATTATAATTTTGTGTGTATTATTTCATATATCAGGCCTCAAGGGGCTAAGTCTCTGACTACTACTCAACTAATGTTTGATACCTGTAACAAATTTGTGGGTTTCTTTACACACCTTTTGTTCTCATGTAAGGTTAAATTAGCTCCGATTACACTACTTACCATTTAATAAAAGACCAAGGTTGTTTTTAAGTCTGGAAAGTTGTTTTAATTGCATGTTTGTTAATTTCCCTTTTAGATTAATTAAAGATTTTTGAATTTAAATTTAACATGGCTGCACAAAAAGAAGCAATTAATGCTTTTTGCATTTGCATGTCCCGAAGGGTTGATGTAGTATAAATTTTGTGATCGACTCATATGAACTTTTGCTTTGAAAGGGAAAGGAATATGTGTGTGTGTATGTATGTATGTATGTATATATATGTATATGTATATATATATATATATATATAACGCCTTATAAAGTCATTTGAATGAATAAGCTGGTAAACCTCTTATATTTTTCTGTCATAAATAATCAGTATTATGTTTATAATACAATGCAACATTAAGAAAACTAAGATTTCTTTTTTTTTTTTTTAAAGAAACCCAACCATCTTTTAAAGTTTTTTGACCTTGGTTGGATTTTACTTTTGACTCAGAATATGAAACTTTCTACACTAAATGTATGTTCTGTAAAGTTTATTTTTTTGTTTAAAAAGGAAGATCCAAACAGAAGAAACTCCAGACTTTTTTTTTATGCTTCTGAAAGCTTGTTGTGTAACGATCTGTGAAGTCTTAAATTAAGCCAGGACTTCTTAGCAACTAAAGGTGTCCCTTACATGTCAACCTGACGTCAATGTTCAAGATTCAATAATCAATAAAACTGATGTGCATGACAAAACTGCAATAAAAAAAAAATCACACACCTAACTGGTCTTCAAAAATAGCAATACTTCCTGTTTTCAGTCCATGTGGCTAAAGATGAGATTTTAAAAAAGTTTGTGTTTGGAGAAAAGGAAATGCTGGATAAAAATTGTATCTCATATCTTAAACATGGTGGTGGTAGTATCATGATTTTACTGCATCTTAATAAGGTATATCTGCCTGACGTTTAAAAAATTATAACATAAAATATGTCAGGACAGCAGTCGGTGAGTTAAATGTCATAAGGAGGCGGGTCGAGTAGCAACGACCCTTAACCCAGTAGGTGTCCTAGACGTGACAGTGAAGGAGAATAAAGTGCATGTTTGAATGGATAATAGATTGTTTTAGCCTCCAAATGCGATAAAGTCTAAGTATGTCTCATATTTGTGTTGGTGGCTTCTCATTTTCAGTGTTTCATTACTTTAAGCACAATCATAGTTTCAGCAGAGTGTTTTTGTTTGTCTGTTTACATATTTTTTTCAGTGTTGTAGCCGCTCATCGATGCTATTCCACTCCTGCTAAAAAAAACAGGAAAAAAGGGCTCATGTTATGTTTTAACAAGAAAATAAAGGCAGTTATTCTTTCAAAAACACTCAGTGGACACCACTAATTCTTTCTGTGGGTGGATTTTCCTTTTGTGATGTGTCCTTGCTGGTAGTCTTAAGATATAAAATGTTGTGTTGATACCAAAGGTCCATGATGTGTACTCTGCGTTTGTTAAATGTAGCGCCACACCTTACCTGTGTAATCACACTTTGGCAATCCCCTGAGCAGGTGCTTTTCCTGCCCTTTGCACCTTCCGTCGCCTCATGGGTCTATTTAAGTGCAAAAGTGGGTTTCCCCAGATTGACAGTCAAGTATGACCAATATAGATACTTTAAAAAAAAAAAAAAAAGACTTTTTAAATGCTTTTAGACATTTAAGTTTACTCATTTCAGTTCCTCCACTTTGCCTTTTATTGGAATTGAGGTTATAAAAGTTGTGTCAACACCATGTGACGTGCGTGTCGTTTCTCTCACATCAGATTATTTAGGCTAAAATTCACGGAGACACTTTGTATTTTCTTTTGTTTTTGTTGTTAGTGCAGCAGCTGGTGTGCGACGCCTCACATCTGAGTGTAACCATTAACAGTCGTTTCTTTGGCCTTTTGCCCAAGAAAATTCTCGGAAATGTAATTAATACCAGAGAAGAGGTGAAACGGGGAAACTTTAAAGTCAGTTCAAGAGGAAAGGAGATTTTTAAAAAATGCTGTTGCTTTTTTCTTGCAGAGAAGATTTGTGGGTTTTTAGTATGTTTTCATACATGAGTTGTTTCTTCACGTGTGGACTTAAATCTTAACTGTGTGTAATTCATTGACAGGCCATTTTTGAGATCATCACCTCTGAGCATTCGTACCTGCACAGCCTGGGCATCCTGATTGGTCACTTCAAGAACAACGAAGCGCTGAGGAAAACCATGACGGCCACGGAGCACCACCACCTCTTCTCCAACATCTCCGTCATCCACAAAGTTAGCCAAGGGTCAGCACAATATCCCTTAAAAATAAATAAATAAATAACAAACGCATTTCACATGATCACATTAGGGCAGCCGGCTGGTTAGCGTTATTCCCTCACATGCGGAGGGTTTGAATCTTGGATGGTTGCTTGTTATCTCCATGCATCTGTGTTTTGTTTTGTTTTTTTCAAGGTAATCCAGTTTCCTCCCACAGTCCAAAAATGTTAGGCTAAATAGTGAGTTTAAATTGCCTTGAGGAATGAGTGAGTGTGAATGTGTGGCGGTTTAAGCAAAAGTCAGGCTCCATCCTTGTTTTCTACCTGATGAGTCGATTTCGGGTCTTCTGTGACTCTAAATAAAAAAATGGATCTATATTAGGTGTTAAAACGCCTCTTCAGAGCTGTAAGCAGAAAACGATCTACTTTTCTGTCACATGCTTTGTTTTCCCAGTGTAGGAAATGAGTTGAATTGACATTTCAGGTAGAGTATCTGCCCCCAGCATGTCTGTAGTATCCTGTAGGCTCCATTAGCGTGTTTAGACATGCAGGCCAAACTGGTTCTGCAGCCTCAGTGTAAAGTGGTACTCCTGGGCTTTAAAATGATAATGTTTTTGAAATGCCACCTTTTGTGTGTTGGTTTCAGCTTCTTTTTTTTTTTTCTAATCAAAATGAAGCTGAAACCAACCCTTTATGTTCATACAAATGAAATGGAAAATTAAAAAGTAGACGATGTTTCAGCAGAGAGGCCTTTGATACCGTCAGAGTAAGACGGGGTCTGTGAAACTAGAGGCCAGAGTGTGTGGGGGACGCCACCTCCGTGGGACGTAACTGCTTGTTTTACAGTATCTGTATGTGAATCCGTGTCATATAGTTGCTTCCTGGGTGCGGCTGTTAAGTGTCATTTTACATGTTTAGATTTAAGAAAAAAAAAGAAAAAAAACAAGCTAAAAGTCAATAACTTTGATTGTTCTCAAAGGGAAAGCTTTTTTTTTTTTTTTTTTTTAAAAACTAAATGCCTCCTTTAGTTCAAATATTTTTGTATTTTTATTTATATGTATTTTCACATCTTTGAATAAATGGGGAAAAACACAGACATAAAAATAATTTCTTATGCTGACACATCAATTATAATATGTTACAACAAATGTGACTCAAGTTTCATCAGGGTCATGATTGTTTTCCTCTGTCGTAAGTCGCTTCGGATAAAAGTAATGTTATTTAAGATTTTCTAACTTCGTCTTATTACTTTAAAACTAAATCTAGAAATCCCTCAGTCCTGAAACACTGTTTCTCTTTCCCTTCATCACTAACGCCCCCACACTTTTGCTCAATGTTCAGGTTTTTTGAGGACCTGGAACGACGTCACTACGACAACCCGGTGATCCGTGACATCAGCGATATTGTTCAGAAGCACGCCGCCCAGCACTTTGAGCCCTACATCGTCTACTGCTCCAATGAGACCTTCCAGCAGAGGACGCATCAGAAGCTGCTGTGAGTCTATCTTTATTTATTTATTTTTTCTTTTTTGTCTGCATATATTTTAATGGTTAGTACCATGATTTGGTAAAACCTTTTATCAAATGGTTTATATATATATATATATATATATATATATATATATATATATATATATATATATATATATATATATAAAGACAAAAAAGAAAAAATAAATAAATTTTATATATATATATAAAAAATTTTTTTTTTTAATTTCACAGCAGATATTTTCATATGGTGCATTAATGTGGGGTGTGTCTCCTTCACCAGTCCTCCTTGACAGTGTAATCTCCCATATTTTATTAATTTCTGACTTCCTAATTCTGCCAAGGAGGACTAAAACCACCAATAAGAAACAAAAGTACAAGACTGATAAAAAGACAAGACAGTGATGGGTGCGGTGTGTGTAGTGTGGTGATCACTGTGGTGTTCGCGTGATGTGTCTTCTTGATGAAACAAAACAAACAAAAAAAAGAAGCTGCTGTGAGTGGCACAGGAAACTGTAACAAGCCGCTGAGTTTCTGGACTAACTCGGCGGCATCGGCTGCACTTCTGATTTCTCCCGTCTCTTAGGAACAGCAACGCCGCCTTCAAGGAGGTTCTGAAGCAAATCGAGGGGAGCAGTGATTGCGGAGGCCTCCCGATGCTGTCTTTCCTTATCCTGCCCATGCAGCGAGTAACCAGGCTGCCGCTGCTGCTGGACGTCAGTTTGAGCTTTACTTCCTACACGATCAGCTCTCATGTTGCATGCTGCTGATGTGTTTTACTCTTTTGGGGGTGATTTTTCACTTTATTTGATTTTTTTTTTTTTTTTTTTTTTTTAATATTCTTAAACATCTTGAAAACACTGAAGGATGCCTCATTGATGCATTTACAGTAGAAGGTGGAGATTTGTAACCCCCTTTTATTGGGAATTTAAAAGCTAGTAAAAGTATCAGATTAAAAACAAAATATTTATTTATCATTTTCATTTCTATCCTTTTCTGTTTCAATACAGCAGAAGAGGAAACAGGCCTCAAAAGAAAGTTTGGGCACCCTGCACAGTCAGCATTTTTTTTTTTTAAGTCAGTTTTAAGTCTTGCAGTTCCTGTTTTGAAGAATCTCAGCTGTTTATCCTGCACAAGGCTTAAGGAAAGAAGCAAAACACTGAGATTTCTTTACGTTGTCAGACATAAACTACCATTGCAGGGTCATGACAAAACCTTCAGCTTGGCCCTTTCAAGGATCCTGCAGTCATTTTAACACCATTTAAGACCGTTTTTGTTTGTTCTTTTATACCCCTAAGTACTATTTTTTTTTTCTAAATGACATGATGTTGGCATCCAGGTTTGATTTTGATTTTTATTTAACTGAATTCCTCTGCCAGGAAAATATTCCCTAACCCCTTCAAGACAATTGATCTATCACAGCTGTGTATTCTGTGGGTCAGTCCAGAACCGTGACAGACATCTGGATACATGTGCTCTTATTTCTCAGAAAACACCTCTTCTTCATTTAACGAGAATGTTCTTTTGCAACTACAGTCCACAGGACCTGTTTTCAACATGCTTTAAGTTTGCTTAAATGTGCACTTGAGAGAATCTGCGACCAAAAACTGTTAAAAAGATGCAGGAAAGCTTTTCTTCGGAGGAGGTCCGACTGGTGCTGGTGTTTCAGTTTTCTTGGAAAGTTTTGTTCCTGGATTTTTGCAGATTTCAGCTCAATATACGCCATTTCTGTTCCCACAATGACCTGAGGAAACGTTTGCTTTTATCTTCGCACTTCAACTTAAATATTCTAATTTTTATTCATATTTGCATCGAGGACGAGCAAATCTTTCATGCTGCTGTTGTGTGGATACAGTATAAGAAATGAAAAAATGTAATTGTTTAGTTGACAATGATGGTTGGTCACAGATGTTCCTATGAATGGGGGGGGGGGGTTCTTGTGAATCTCCCACTTCATATAAAATCTGGAGTTTGTAGACATTCGTGGAAGGGTGGGGGGTAGTTTCCCACAGCCTTTTTGGGAAGTTGGTACAGCTGCCGATCAATTTGCAAGATCAACCTGACGCATAGTTCAGAAAATTCGTTTTTTGGGGGGGGTTTTTTGGCTGTACGCTGACCATACAGTTTATATGATCTCCATAAGCGTGTCTCAGAACCTACTGACGGTCATCTCACAAAAATTGTTGTCAGAAGGTGGCTGTTCAGGATCCCTGTGTGCAACTCATGACAATCTCACCTCGTTGGTGGGAAGATCCTCCGATTTTTTGTCAGGCTATGTAAGTGGCGGCTGTCCACATCCGTGTCCTGATGGTCTCATCTGCTGGAATATTCCTGGAAACGTTTGTAGGTTTCTAGATAGAAATCATAGCGAGAAGATTGCGACTGGACCTTCTACAGCTGCTGCTGCAGGACGAAGAGGAAGATCTAGAGGTCCTCAAGATCTACTGTCCTGCATGTTTTAAATGTCTCCTTGTTTCAGTACACCATGACACAAGTGACTGACATTAACAGACTTGTTCAGACCTTGATGGCAATCTGCTAGTGATGATTAATTAGAATCGGGTGTGTTAAAGCAGAGAAACATCTAAAACATGGAGGACAGTAGATCTTGAGGACCTGGATTGAACACCCCTGCAGCTGTGGCTGAGTGGCGCACGTATGACGTACTCCCAGAAAAGTACGCAGGGAGATGCATACTTACACCTTACATATTTCTGTTCGAAAGGTGTTCATGGGAACACTGTAAGAGCCCCCTGAGAACAACTTAATGTGTTCTTCCTCCACTTACATGAACATGGTGTGTCATTCCTAAGGTATTTGTCCGTCGGCCCTGCTGACCCGGCTTTTCATGGTTCATTCATACAAAATCTTGGACTTGACCATCAACCTGACCACAAACGTAGGAACGAACTTCGAATGCTGGATTCTTATGAAGCTGCCTCAGGAAGATGTAGGAAATGGTCCAAAAAAAAAAAAAAATCATTTGTAGAGTGCTCACAGCCGCTGGTACGCGTCATTGTGGCCGAGGCTTAAATTACGTAGGGAGGAATATAATAATCAGTTCTCTTATAGACCCAGCCATACTTAGTTACCTTTCTTTTTCATCCGCAGACCATTTGCCAGAAAACCCCAGCACAGACAGCAGAGTACTTTGCTGCCGTTTGGGCACTGAACGCCATGAGCAAGGTACAGATGCTGAGCAGAACATCTGGCACGCCTGTGTTCTTTGCAGAGGTTCTGATGGTCCCTATAAATGTGATTATCTTCTCGATAGTTGGTCACCAGCTGCAACGACGGAGCGAGGCGGATGGAGAGGACGGAGCAGATGTACACTATCCAGAAACAGATGGATTTTGGGAAAATCAAGGTGAGAGCTGAGGTTGCTTCTGCATTTAGAGGAGGGTAGAGTAGCATTTATGAAAAATGTAGAAGTGAAACAAGGTAGTAGATCCAATCTCGGGGGAAACAATGGACGATGACTAACTTTGTGCCTTCACAGCCGTTTCCTCTGGTGTCGTCGTCGCGATGGCTTAAGAAACGCGGTGAACTGGCCATTTCCAGCGAAGAGCTCAGCATATGGAGGGCTTTCAGCAACAGGAGCTACTATCTGTTCCTCTTCAGCGACGTCCTCATCGTCACAAAGAAGAAGACGTGAGTGAAAGTACACAGAGCTTGTTCACAGTACGTACTTGAGAAGCTGAATACATCATCATCAGGAGACTTACAATTAAAGCAGAAACGGGGTTAAAGATGCGCCGTAAAGTTTCGAGACCACAGTCAGATCCTGATGTGGTCCATCAGTGTGGTTGTTGACTCTCGGTGACGCGTGGATGCTAAATAGATCCAGCTGGCGGTGCGAAACATGAGAAAAGAGGAGAAGGGGACAGAGCAGGAAGGGAGTCTGGATGTGGTGCGTGCATACTTGAGATTCTTCAATTTTGCATTCGGCTTGTCAGCTCCTCTGACTACAGCTGGCTGTTTTGAATTAGGTAGAAACCAAACAATGTGGGCTCAGAGGAGGGAGTCACCCACAACACTGGAGTCATTTTAATGCTTGCAAAGTCCACACAGTAACCTTGTCTTTAGGGGATATAATATCTGGGAAAGGCTACTCGCAGATAGTCGAGGAATGTGTTGTGTTTATACAGTGGCGAGGAACCCGTCAGAATTAACTGGTTCTCTGTATTAATTTGCCAGAAAATAGGATCTGATCTTCATCCAAATCACAAAAATAATATAACAGAATGTTCCTCCACTGATAAGAGACCACTGTAAATTTTACATGCCTTTTTTTTTTTAACACTTATTAAACACTGACATTACTGGAGGAAAAAGTAAGTGGACTAATAGATTAATTACTTCACTGAAAACTACTTGGAGTTTGTAATTTTCACAGCTGGTGTCCAGTTAATGAAATGATTTTGGAGGTGTGACTGAGTTTGCTGTTCTTAAGAAACATCTCCTGCCTCGCAAAAAGGAGATGCAACCATCTTATTTAAATAGTTTAAGGCTGGAAAGCGATTTTTTTTTTTTTTTTTTTTTTTTTTTTAAAAGTGTTTAGGCTACAGTTAGACAGAGTTTGTAAATGGGGACAGTTTAGTACTGTGGGTATGCTTCCTAAGAGTGGGCATCCAGGTTACTTCCAGGATCCCGGATCACCAGGAAGTAACCACGTTATCCTACAGGATAACAGAAAAATGGGTGATTTTCAGCAAGACAATTACCCTAAGCATCAAAGTAAATCCACGGTGACCTCAAAGGAAAAAGCTGAATAAATAATCCATCTTTTGTAGTGGCCCGGTCGGAGCCCAGACCTTTACATCAGAGGTGCTGTTGGGGCTGTTCACAGCACGTCAAAGGTCCATCCTGAATGATGTGCAGGTCCGATCGTGACATACCAAAAACACTTGTTTGGAGATAAAAATTTGACTCTGAGGGTTCATGGACTTCATCCTCCAGCCCTGTGGATGTTTAGTGGGTGTGTTCAATAATATGGTATTAGCTTAAGCACAACGTGTTTTTACTGCAGTTGTGAGTTTGATCCAGATCACAATTTATGGGGAAACCAGGTACTGAGGTGGTCACTGCATGCTGCAGCCAGCGAACTCAACCAACCTAAATCTGTTCATGTGTCCAGTGAGGAGAGCTTCGTGGTGTTGGACTACGCTACTTTGGAGAACGTGGAGGTGGAGGTTGGGGAGGATTCAGACAGTCAGGTGTCTTCGCCTTCCAAAAACAGCTCCAGCCACCTTTCTTTTAGACTACGGATGAGCAAGAACAGCGAGGGGAGATCAGAGCAACTCTCCCTAGTAGCTGATTCCAGGTATTGAATCTCCCACCTTCTCATATTGACATTATTGACACTTTGAGTTTGGCTCCCTCTGCTGGCGAAGTCTTAAACTCACTCTGAGACTCTCCAACCTTTCCAGCCAGTTTATAAGAAACAGACTTCATGGTATTAAGCCTGTTCTCTCTCTTTTTTTTTTCTTTTTTTTTTGTGCCAAGGGTGGATCGGGCGCGTTGGATTGTTGCCCTTACAGAGCACAAGCAGGCAGACGTCATCTCTTGCACAGACGGTAAGGTCCCGGTGCTTTTTTCATGAATTAACGTTTCAGCAGAAACTAATTCTTCTGCACGTTATTGACCCGATGGGCGTTGCAGAGAAACCAGGTGTTTTGCATTACTTAAAAGGACTCTGTAACTGTTTAACAAATTGCAATCAGTTTCTGGTCTTCTTTATGCCTCAACAGTTCTCAGATAAACTGAGGTCAGCACACACAAACCCAGGTTTTAGTTTTATTAGCTACACAGTGTGAGATTGTGAAAATGTGTTTCAGGCCTGCCGCAGTACGAGACCACCAAAGCCTACATGCCGAAAGAGCCGGATGAACTCGGCCTGCGACAGGCCGAACTCGTCATCGTTGTACAAAAAGAAGAAGGTGAGGCCTGCTTGTTTTCTGCATTTAACA
This sequence comes from Zenarchopterus dispar, assembly GCA_028564865.1. NCBI lineage: Eukaryota > Metazoa > Chordata > Actinopteri > Beloniformes > Zenarchopteridae > Zenarchopterus > Zenarchopterus dispar. The sequence goes on along the minus strand of JAOWBL010000022.1, from coordinate 3,759,235 downwards.
ACAAATCAGGCAAGTGTTTTTTTTTTGTTTGTTTTTAAAGTTAATTTAAACCATCTGCTCTTCTTAGGATGGTGCTATGGAGAGAGAATGCGGGATGGAGAAAGGGGCTGGTTTCCTGCCAACTGTGCCACAGAGATCACCAACCCCACAGCAGTGGAGAGTAACGTGCAACGCATGAAGCGCTTGCGCAAGGAGACTAATGTTTGAGCTGATCCAAGCGGCCATGCCGTCAATTCAGGATTTGCAAGGGTGGACAAAACAAAAGTACCCTCGGATAAATTGCTGACTTTTTATTGGGATTTTTGTCCCCGAGTCTCTAGCTGGTGAATCCTAGTGAACATGAGAAAATAATTGCAGCTACCAGAGGTCCAGAAATAGATCACCATAAACTTTAAGATGTTTATAAGCATTGGACAAATATAATGGTTTCACAAGCCTGGTTCCCCAGTGAACGGTCGAAGACATATTAATGCAACTATGAGATCCTTGGTTCAGCTCAGCATTGAACTACCCAAACTCGTACTCAAAGTTCTGCTGTCTCAACAGGCCATTTGTTGCAAAGTTTTGTATAAAATATAATCCTCTCCCCAGTGATTGTACATCCTGTACTAACAATTTGGAGCAGCAGCATTCCTTGCATGGTACCTTTTACTCCTCTGTACTTGTAGAGCAGCAGGTCACTTCTTGAGTGAATGTAAATGTATTTGCTGTATTAATAATGAACGTGAGATGGAGCCAGACGCTGGCAGAGGTTTTATATTAGTACCACACACACACACAGTGGATGCAAAAAAACAAAGAAATAAGATAAGCCAGCTACACTTCAATCTTATGAATCTCACCACCCAACCTTGAGATGAGGATCTGTTGCCAAATACTTTTAATGACCATTTGAATAGATCAAAAATGTTGAAGGGTATATTTTTTTAAGCTGGTGTGAAAATGACCTGGATTTAGGTAGAACTTTATACTTGTATTAAATATAGTTTTTAAAATATGCCATTTGTTATTTTAACATATATTGGAACACTGCAATTTAATCATGTACTTTGAAATTTAAAGACATTCTACGTTGTGGTCTGTGACAGTGATAGCCTGTATACTTGAAGAAAATAAAAGCCACTACAGACACTTTTTCCTGGTTTCTGGTATTTTATTGGAGCTTGCACTTTGTTAAAATGTTTTGAATACATAAAAAGTTATTTAAAAATGTCAAACTGACCAGATATCAAATTCCATTTTATTTTTAAAAACCATTTGGTGTAAAAACTTAGGACAGATTTAGAAAAACATTTGTTGTTTCCCCAAAACGTTTTGTAGCTGTCACATAAAAATAATGGGAAAAAAAACACAAGTCTGCATAGATTCTGCAGGCAATCGTTGGTAATCTGGTCAAATGCATGTCGCAAGCTTATGACGATCGTAAAGTCAAATCTTTTATTGCTCAGATCTTGTTTGTTTCTTCTTGTTGATAAAAATGAAAACTGTAAAAAGAAAAAAAAAATTAGTCAACTGTCCAACATGCTGCACATTTGTTCAACATTTAAACCATATGAGGGTTAAACATCTAACACGCCACATACTGAGATGTCTGAAAATGTGAATCATAACTAGATAGCAGAAAAAAACATCCAAAGCTGCTCCTCATACGCAAGTCCAACAATAGTGAGAGGGCTCTGTGGTGCCAAACAGTTTTCCTTATCAAATCCATGACATGAGCTAATGCTTTTGGAACATCACTTAACCTCGAAAGCCTGAAATCCTATCCAGGAAACCATTTCAAATGTAATGTTATTCTTCTCTGTCAGGCACTGATGTGAAAGTGAAAAACACAAGTTTATCAAAGTGGAATCATATAACTCATGAGACTCACCCGGACGATGGTAAAAGATGGTAGGTGCCGGTGGGCAGGTTGTTTCCTACTCAGCCCCACCCTGCTGGGCCTCGGGAGCGGACGTTTTCTCTGCAGATGGGTCACCTCCTGTCTTGGCCTCCTTGTTTTCCGGGCCAGGTTTGCCACCACTCTGTTGGCGTCTGCGGCGATAGTTGAAGTTACGGCGGTAGCGCCGCTGGCGGGGCTGTTGATTTTGACCACCTTCACCGCCCTGATTCTCCTTGTCCTCCTCACCGTCCCGCACCGGTCTGGGACGGGGTGGACCCCTGTAATGAAAAGCCAAATTAAAAATTTTAAAAAAAAAAAAAAATGGCTGTGAGCAGACAGTTTTAACTATGAAGCAAAGAAATCCATGCAAATGAAAGCATTAACACAGGCAAGATGCAGCTGCAAATTCACATTAAACCAAAAACTATTGCTTAAAAGGCAACTTATGTGGATGTGTGACTGCATTTAGAAAAGGTTAGTTTCAGTTTTGGTCTATTTTCAGTTGGTGGATTTGTTGAGACTGTCCTCCAGATGCCCCCCAGCTTTATTCTCCCATTATTGCCACACTTCAACAATGAAGCCAACATGCAAACCTTGGTCTGAACCTTGGTCGGAAGCCTCTGTAGTAGTTGTCCCTCACAGGTTTGTTGCCCTGGTCTGGACCTCCCTGGCTCTCGTCACCCTCGCCCCCCTAAAAAAATGAAAAACAAAAATCAAACAACAAATGGCACAGCCTTTTCCCCAATGCAAATAATCCAACAGAACAATTAATGTTTTTTGTTCTCAGATAAAACTTAAATTTAATCTCCAGCAGAAATAGTAAGGTATTTCTGCTGAAATGAGGGCTTATTTGAGTCTATTCGTAAGACCCCCGATACACCAAGATTTTTTTGGTCACAGCCACGTTTGTGTTACAAAGGAGAGGGGAGAGTTGAGCATAGTAACATTAAGTTTATCAGGTGCCCTGACTTTGTATAGAATAACTGGGTGCCTGCTTCAGGATAGTAGCCCTGTGACGGCGTACCTCAGTCATCTCTCCGCGTGGTGCGTTGGTGTACGGGGGCCGACGGCCGTAGCGTCTACGTACAAAGTATGGCGGGTAGCGCCGTCTGCCAGGGTAAGTGGGTCTGCGCTGCTGTTGCTGCGAGTCTCCTTCAGGGGCGTTCTCTCCCCCCTCTTTGTTGCTTTTGTCACGTCCGCCGCTGCCAGGCTCACCCTCTCCATCACTCTGGTAGTTCTCTGGATAGTCTCCTCCACGGGGAGGACCCCTCCTTCTGGGATAGCGCCTGTAACGGTTCCTGTCAGCAGCGTACTTACTTCCCTGGACTGCAACACCTCCTGGGCCGGTAACATTTGCTGCCTCTGCTCCCTGAGAACATAATATATTTATACATTTGTGAAATGAAAACGGAGAAAAGAAAAAAAAAAACAGAACACACACACACACCCACACGGCATCCACTTTGAACCAAGTCACTAAACTGAATTAAAAACCAAAGAAATGTTTACCTTCTCTCCCTCAACTACATCAAACTCCACAGTTTCTCCATCTCCAACACTGCGAAGATATTTCCTTGGGTTGTTCTTCTTTATGGCTGTCTGAAATCACAAGTAGATGGCAAACCTTTTACTCAACCTAAACAAAATTTATCTATATATTATAAATAAAATTTATGTTATAAACACACACACATTATATATATATATAGACACACACTATCAAAAACTTACCTGGTGTACAAAAACGTCTTCTTTTGTATCATTCCTAAAGAGAGGAACAGAACCACACTCAGTTAGCAGGAACCCGCTGAGACACACAACTCAAGGATTAATTAACTACAACAGTGTGGAGATGAGTAGAAAAAAATAATCTGATCAGCTCTGAAAGCAAAGCATAATTATAATAGGATTGCAAATGTTCTTTCAAACACAACAGTTGGAAGTATTGACACAGAAGAGATGTGGTTCACTTACCTATTGATAAAACCATACCCATTCCTGACGTTGAACCATTTGACTGTACCCAAGACTTTTGTTGCTGCAAAAATAAATAAATAACTGAATTATTAAACTAGTCAACCTTGCTACACTGTTAAGAATACACTCCTATTTTTTTAGTGTAACTGAAAAACCTAAACCACAATTACTGATGCCAAACAGCACGTGAATCAGTTAAGAATAAAGAATAAGACAGAAAAAGGGGGCACATATAATGTGAAAGTTATTTATAACCTCCAACTGTCATTCTTATTATAGATCTTGGTGCATAGGAGTGCCTAGTGCCAGCTGCTCCTGGTGTGAAGCATGGACCCCAATGAGCCAATAGAAAACATACCACTTATGTGGATTTAAGTGATTCAGTATTATCCTCAGAATGGGTCCAGACTATCCGGTGGAACTGCTGCAGCTTATGACATATCAAAGATGGATGCAAAAAAAAACAACAACAAAGTACGTTACGATCTATCACGGCATTTTTATGCTCAACTGCAACAGACCTACTGCCCCATTTTAGAGACGCAGAGATCGGGACGTGAGCGTCCACACGTGGTAAACTCACACCCGGATGCGTTAGCATAGCTGTGTAGCTCGGAGACTCAGAACCATGTGGTTGGAGGGCAGCCAGCAAGCGGAAACGAACATAATACCAGTGACAGCATCTATTGTGGCCGACGGTTTGATCAAAACGCGTGATTTCCACAACGATCCACTATTTAAAAAAAAAAAAACATTAACCAACTTGTGAAATAAATCGGTTAAAAAAAAAAAAATCGCACGGCGGACATTTTGGGTGGCCCTTTCAGCCATGTAAATAGCTACAGTTAGCCGGCTAAGCTAAAACAGCTTTCCGACGAGCTATCGTTAAGAATCTAGGCCACAACGACAGCCGGACAATTCGAGCAAAACACACCACAGCTATAAAAAAAAAAAAAAAAAAAAAAGAGAGAGAAAAAAAAAGAAAAAAAAACTGTGTTCCGAATTGTTAACATTCGACTGTCAACTGTAACAGTTTTCCCAAACGGAAATCGCAAATCCTTTTGCTTCGATTGATTTGAACAAAATAACTATGTCACATAGACCGGGGGGCTCTCTCTTGTGCGAACAAAGGGACGGTAAGCAGCTAACGTTTCTTGCCGGCGAAGTTATTAACGTGAAATAACACGGTGTTCCACGTTAACCGTTAACGTTGAAGTTCTCACGAACCAACTGCTATGTCTCCAACGACTCTAACGTGTGGGTGTACACATACCGGTCCCCGATAACGGCTACAAATTACTCCCAACGATTGTCCCATGTGACGGCCGGTTGGACAGTTACTACATTAGATATTTCACTGGAGGCCGTCGGACGCAGGAGATTAAGAGTCCGAAATTGTTAGATTATATCCACGTTCACTTTACAGTTTGAAGATAATTTCACATTTAAAACGTTTTTTTTACACCTCATTTTAAGGGAAATGCCCAACGGGACACGAGTCGAATGCCAACGGACACATTCGCAAATTCTTTATCGCCAGTTAGCATTAATGTTTGGGCTAAAATTTTTCACTCTTGGATAGTAAATTAAATTAACATTATTCGTTTTCGATGGGTGATTTTAGTTCAAACAGTACATTAACGATAGCTGACACACACTGAAAGGTAATGCTGAGTAGTCTGACGTTAATTTTGACATTTGTCTGTTTCATATATTCTAGTGTTGCGTGACTCGACGGCTACAGATCGGGTCAGTGATAAGAGCAAGTGCTCCTAGTGCGCATCGCCCTTACTGTAACACAAACCTCGTTAGCTTCCCAGTTAGCTCAACTAGCTTCACCAGACTTACCGATGACCTTCTTATCCCCCGCTGAAGCTGCGGCTGCCGGGCTGGATGGGCTTTCCGCATCGGCAGCAGGCTGCGGCGGCTGTTGTTGTGTCTCGGCCTCGCTGCTCATGGTTACTACTGGTTGGTAATGGCTTCTGCCGGCGGCGGCTCTCTGCTATTTCTCCCGGTGCTAGATGGTAACCTGGGCCGGCGGTGGTGGGGGCTACTGCCTTCGGGCTCTCAGCTTTCCTCTTTCCGCTCCCGTTGCCGATCGAACTGGGCAGATTGAGTATGTGTGCCGGAGAATGGTCCTGGTTTAAGACCCGCCCAACATGTCTTCGGATTGGCTTGAATGGTTGACGGAAAAACAAACTACATTTCAATTGGATAAGACAGCTGTCAGTTTCGGTGGAACGAAGCGTTTGCTAAAATGATTGGTCAAGGACATTCTACCTGTCCAATCTCACCGCCCCCAAGTAATGTCACAGTCACACAAATTAGGTATATACAGTATGTTGACGCTTCAGGAATTAAACTGGACTTTATCAGATAGTTTTATTAATCTCTTCCTGGTTTAAAACATAATTTACGCAAAACTTAAAGTATTAAATTGCATCAGAAATGTATTTGCATGTCTGTGAATAACCATTCATCAGTTACATAGTGGTTGTTTGACAAAAGTGATTTGATTGATGTTGAATGTAAATCACTCCTAACGGGCTACAAATACTTACAGACACTGCAAATATTACTATCCTCCATCTCCACCGAGTACAACTTTGTAAAAACTGCTTAAGCAGCAATAAACTCTAGATATTAAGAAAAATGATGGAGTTGCCAGTTTGTCAATTTTGCAGCACCATCACAGCTGCAGAGATACTTCCTTTTATGGCAGCCCACTGGGGAAAGTGAAGGAAGAAGTTTAATTTCCAAAGTCCACTGTTACCCAACCAATCTCAGAAACTGTATAGTCCAGGTTATTTTAACCACCTGAACAAAAAACAGCAGAATCTTCCAAAAATGTTTTGAAATTACCTTTTTATTTTATATTGTTGACATTTTGTATGAAATAACTTGTCAAGACATATCAGCTACAATTTCAATTACACTTTCAGATGTTACAGAATTGCTGTGGGTGTGAAATTTGCAGTGGAATAAACAGGCTGTAAATACTTTAATTCCCATTTTAAAATTGGACATTTTTAATATGAGGATCAATAAAGATTTACTTTTTTCTTTTTTTTTTTTCTTTTTTTTTTTGGAGCCAATCCCAGTGGTTGGTCAATGAACTGCAACTTTTTTTTATTTCCAGACTGGCTTCAGTCAGGAAGTTCGATTGTTGTCAAATGGTTTCCACTTGCTTCTTTGCACTTATGTGATGGGAACCTCCATTCTCTGGTATAGTTGCAAAACTCCTTCTGATGTTTTTAGGAGCCCAATTTGCCTCGTGTGTATTCAAAATTCTCTACTTTTGTGGTGGATTTTGGAAAGAACATGCATTGTGCTAGCATCCATTGATAGCTACCACAGTGCAAAAAACTACCAGACTCATGTGGTGAAATTGTATGGCCTACAAGTGTAGACTGTGAAGCTAACTCCATCCATAAAGTACTGTACTTTGTTACATTTAACACCAAGGGGCATAATACAGATTAATCACAAGTGGAAAAGAGGCATATGTTCTTTCTGAAAATTCACTCCACAAGTTCAGTTCTTTTCTAAGCACACCAGAAATATTATGCAATAAACACCAGATGGAGGAGGTTCACATCCACATATGAGATCAGTGAGGTTTTCATTGACATTAATAAACATCTAGACATGTCACATGAGTGCACAGAAGCAAATGGAAACTAAGTCTTTAGACTCCAATGGTGGTGAACCTCTGTAACCTTCACCACAATGACTGTTCCAGGAATGGTAAGTAATGAGCTCAAGACAAACTACTTGCTTACAGTGTGAACTATTTTCAGTAGCTGTACAATACAGATTTCTATGAAAACTTGAACACAGAACAACTGACTCTCCCCAAAATGTGTGGAAATTAGAAGAAACTGAAAAATTAGAAGATACAGGTAGATGCCTCCACAATTGTCTGAATTACTGACTACCTGACATGCAGACCAACCTTTGTGAGACTTTAGTGCTGTAATTCTGATTGGTTCTTCAGCAGGACCATTGGGGACCATCAAAGGGGAATTTCACTATTTCCCTTTTAGATTGCACTTCTTAAAAAAGTTTACATCATTCAGTGTTTTCCAGTATAACTCAGAATCCTGTTATCTCCATAAGCAATCACATGATACTGCTGTTGTGGGATGTGTCAGTGGTGAACTGGTGTAAGAATAGTCATTCAATACTGAACATGAATAAGAACAAAAGAGGTGTCTGTGGCTTTTATGGGAACCAGAAACAATTCAAATACTATTTCTCAATAAGAGGTGGGTGGGTATAAATACCTTGGTGTTAACCTGGACAATAGACTGGACTAGAGACACAACACCCATGCTGTCTACCAGGAGGGACAGAGCAGACTTGGGGAAACTGAGATCCTTCAGTGTTTGCAACAATATGTAACAATTTCTCTACAAGTCTGGGGTGAAAAGTGTCATTTCATCTGCAGTTATTTGTTGGGGTAGCAGCATCAGAGGTTGTGGCTTAAAAATGATCAAACTGGTTGAGTAAGTGAAAAGTACATGTAAAGTAAATGACAATACTGTGCATTCACTTTCTGAGATGGTGATTCAACAACTGCAACAACTTCTTCAGATCCACTGCATTAAAGAGCGCTAGAGGAGATCCTAACTTCCTTCAGCTGTAAACGTGTACAATGACTCTTTGAAGAGACTAAATTACTGACTGTTACTGGAACATATAATTACCCTTCAGGGATTAAATAAAGTGTTATTGAATTGAATCAAACAATTTCACAAATTGAAAAATAAGAAAAAGAAATAGGAAAAAAAATGCCTTTGTAGCATATGCAGTGACACACTTGCTTTAGGGTGGGCTGTCTGGTCAGGTTCATGGGAACGTGGCAGAGCCAACACTGGGTGCATTTGCAGAAAAGGCACAATTTGAGGCTTTTAAAGAACAATAGTGCCCAAAGTTTTCTTCTCCATGCTTTTATATATGACACTTGGCTGCAGCGATCTTTCCTTTCTTTTTAGTGTCTGAGCTAAAAGAAGGAGAGAAGGCAAATACTGCTTAAAAAGTTTTTCTTTTGCATCATTTGCAGATGAAACTTCTAATTGGTCTGATTATACACCTGCATTTTTAATTTCTCCTATCCCAACCTTTTTGTCCTATAGGGTACAATGTTGTGTTCTTGTTGATGTTTTGTTTTTTTTGTTTTTGTTTTTTTAATCAAAATGACGTTATGAAAGCGCTGTGACTTCTCAAGGACTTTAGAGCATATTCACACCAGGATAGTCTGGGGGACTCAGTGCGATGGGCAAATGGCAATACACCTTCTTTTATATTTAACCCCTGCATTTGACACAGATTATTCTCTATGACTTTTCATTAAACAGCTCATAATGGATAGATGACACTGTGGATCATGTAATTTTACTCTCATTTAGAGCAGTGTGTGGGTATTGGGAGAATAGCACTGGAGGGGTTCAGATCTCACCTGGCAGAGTGAACATTCTGGGTCAGCCTCAGTGAATAGACATCTCCTTCTGCTCCTCTCTTACCTGTGGTCCCACAGGGCTCAGTTTTAGGCCCCCTTCTCTTCTCCCTCTATTTGCTTCCACTTGGATCCATACTTAAGAAGGATGGCATTTCTTTTCATTGTTATGCAGATGATATTTAGATTTATTTTTTATTTTAAAAATGATTGATGCGAACTCTGTTAGACTGCCGCTCCAGTGTCTTGACAACATAAAAGGCCTGGATGGCCCTCAGCTTTTTAAATTTTAATGAAAAAAAGGACTGAAGTGATAGTTTTTGGCAACACTGATTAAGATCCCTCGAGTGGATCTGGGTTTTTTTCCCTTCTCTTAGCACAGATGATCACCGGTTCCTGAGAGTGCCTAGAACTAGGTCTAAGCTTTGAGAGGATTGGACTTTTGCTATTGCCAAAACAAAAAAGTGGAATACTCTGTCATTGCACATTAGACAGGCCTCTTCTATGGTGGCTTTTAAATCTCTTCTTAAAACCCATCTCCTCTCCATGGCCTTTCACACCTTATGAGTTGTTGACTTTTTATCTTATTTAATCATATCTTATCTGATTTTATTGCCTTTTTATTATTTCTTTTATTGTCTGGTGTGTTTTTTGTATTTTTCTGTAGAGCACTTTGGTCAGCTGCAGTTGTTTTAAAGGGCTTCATAAAGAATGTTAGACTGGATCGGCAGGCTTATTTAAATGTTTAAATATGGCAACATGACGTGAGAAAACTGGAACTCCTTAAAGACTTGTCTTTCTGTTTAATCTGGAAAATGCTACACATTCCTCCAATGCCGGAAAAGTGACAAATGTCACAAGTGAATGTCATGTTACATTTTTAATGTCAAATAATAAATAAATAAATACATGAGAGCTCTTTTAAGTGTACACAAAGCTCAAATGGTATATTAATTCAGGAAGAATGACCAGAAATTTACCTTTCTATTCAAACAGCATGTATATTTTAAAAAAAATGAAGTCATTCTGCATTAAGAAAGTAATGATAATAGAAATAAAATCCACTGGACTGGGTGAACCATGATGAGAGTAAGACGATGACACCCACTCCCCTCCGTCCCCCCAACCCCACCATCACCACCACACACACACACACAAACCCGCCTCCTCATCTATTGTCATGTTAATACTCCACTGGCACCGTTTACAAGCACTGACCAACGTGTGAAGGGCTTGCTGTTAATGCTGAACTCAATTCTCCCACACACAAAAATAAATCCCAGAAAGCCGCCCCACAGAGAGAACCCCATTTTGGAAAAAAAAAGAAAGAAAGAAAACCCCTCTTCCTGCCTCCTTAAGAACAGAGCCTCCATCTGAAAGGACTCTTTTATGTCTAGGGAATGATTTCCAAGAGGGGAAGAGAATGGATGGGGGATGGGATCTGAAGGATTTCTTTAAATGGCTGGGATAGAGGACTATATAAGTTCAGCAGAGGATTGCTCTGGCACCAGTTTGTGCCCTCATTTGGTGGACTTTGATTGCACCATGTCTTCAGAATACAGCTATAACCTTTGTTTTTACCTGCTGATAAATTACATCTCTCAACAAGCACGAGTTTCAAATGAAAACATTATTTTTGCAGTCAATCAAAAGAACATTTTTTTTCCTGTTTTTTTTAACCAAATAACAGCAGAAGTGAAAATTAAATAACAAACAAACAAAAAAACTTCTAAAACAACAGCAATCTGTTAAGCGTGTATCTTACTAAAAAAATAAAATAAAATTTAAAAAATCCTGAGTAGCATGAAGCAGGTATAGCTAACAGGTGGATAGATGCTCCCAGGGGTCAAATTAAGCTGACCAGGACAGACGTCTACACATCATTGCACCAGGTTACATTATATCATTTTTCAGTTTATTTAAGTTCATGTTCATACTTCAGCAGCAATCAGTGGTCAATATCAACATCGTGTTTCCATTGCAACCGGCCTGAAGCCAATGAAAAGTATAGAGACATATTAACAATTACGTTTGGGCCAATTACGTTTGGGCATTTGCCATTTTCCTAATTTATTTTAAACAACTCTAAGAAAACTATAAATAACTGGGGAACTTGATTTACAAATTAAACAGTTTGTGAAAGAAGCGCAAGTGGACGGAAGTCATTTTTATGTGCGACTGCAACTGTTAGTTTATAAGTTTTATTTATATGCTCCTTCACAACCAAAGACTGTAAACATAAGAGTTACAACCCACAATGCATGACCCAGCAGCCAACAGAAGACTTTTAAGCTCAAATATGCGAAGTTCGTCCATTTTCCATAGTTCTTCAAAAGGGGAACAACTCCAGACATTCGTGAAACCGTTAACTTACTAGTCCCGAGGCCCCTGCTTAAGGCATTGAGAAGTATATTATTTTGGTATTATTACACTTGTCACTGAATAGCCTAGTGTCATTAAACGTGGATTTATTAACAAAAAAGCACAATAAATGGGTACTATTGGTGAGAACTCGCTGGACTGCTGGAAGAGATATGTTTATTTCAAAAAGCCATATCCTTGTCTTGTGGAAAATACTTTCTTAGTGTAAAAAAGTAAGACTTTGGGAGGATTTTCAAGTCATTATAACAGAAATTGACAAACTGTTAAGGTTTCAAGTGTTTCGAAAATTTTAGCTAGCCTAGTAACCAAGGCTAACTAAAGCTATGCCAGATCGCCGTAACCTGGCAACGCTTCGGTGGCAACAATCGTTCCTACGACTTTAACCGACGTCCCTTTTGTTTTGTCTGAAAGTGTTCGGTTCAGTGTCCAGTTGGGCCTGGTTAAGTTATGTTTGCTAGGAGGCAAGTAACTGTGCCTTTTTGGGTTACTGTTTGGGGTACGGCAAGTGTCGGAAAAGTGGACGTGGAGGTGGTTGAGTAAAGGTAAGGAAACATGAGTACGACACGAGAGCAACACGGTGCGGTCATTGAGTCCACGCAGACACAAAAACCTTTGTTTCACACTGATGAGGTATAAATGGAGTTGGTTATATAAGATTCAAAGAGGAAATCTCCTCCAATTTCAGAAACTTTCCAGAGCCAAAGTTTGTGAAAAATCGAGGTTTACTTTGTTGCTACAGTAAACTACAACGACCATGAATGATGCTTGCATCGTTCAAGTTAGCCAATCCCTGGAGGTTATGTCCATGATGCTACCAATGATTAAATCTTTTTTTTTTTTAATTTTAAGGACAGATTAACATGTACCAGTCCGGATATTTAATTTCAGATCACCCCAACAAGAAGAGCAAAAATGTTCTGAAGGATCTGTTGTCTGAAATTGTACAGTTAATTTCAGAGTTTGTTCAAACAGAGACCAAGACCATAGCTAACATGATGTCTGAGGTTAAAGTGTTGGCCACTACAGGCAACACAATTATAAAATCTTTTTGTTGAGATCCTAAGTGTTGATAAAGACATCTACTCAGACAGTGTGAAAACTTCGACAACTTTGTCAAAGAGATAACAGACAGAGTAAAATCTGGTACCACATCTATCTTTGAGAAAACAGATCCGATGGCTTGTACTACTTGTGACAGACAGACAATGAACTTAGTGATTCAGATGAAAATTGTGTAAGTGAAGAATCATCTAAATTCAAACTTGAAAATAACTTTCACCCTTTAAACGAAGATACTAAAGAGATGGGCAACAAACGCACTGACCAAAGGGCTCTGGGGTTTGGTTTGAATGCTGATGAGACATGTAATCAAGAAAAATGAAGAAAAAGAAGACAAAAAACTCATGGAGGATCTGATTTTCCGAATATTTAAAAGTACAAAGATGACATGCTCTCAGCACAATTATAATATCAAAAAGTGGCTATATGAAACAATCTGGACAAAAGTTGACCAGTTAAACTTTGACATCCCCAAGGAAAAATCTGAAAAAAATTATAAGGCCTTTTATATGGATCTATGTAGAATTACTTCCTTTCCGGAAGTTGTTCAAGTGCAATTTGCAAAGTTAGTCACATATCAGATGACATAGTTGCTCTGTTGTTTGAAAGACACATATCAAAGAAGTGATCTGGCATCAAAAAATTCTTCTCATCGGTTGGTAAGAACATCAAAAAGTCTGTCTGCAATGAAACTCAAAAGACATTGTCGGGGACTTTGTTTTGTGAAAGACCCAGAGCTTCAAGACCAGACTTCAAAGCCAGTTTCTGTGTTCTTCTTCAATGAGTTTCCACCAAGTGATGTTAATCCTGAAATAACTAAAGAAGAAAGATGCAAATTTTGTTTACACCTACATCCTAAAAGTTTGGTTTTGAGTCCCTTAAAAAGAGCAGATGTACCATGTAACCAAAAAAACTGTGACATCCTCTTTTAGCAGCTATATGGTAAACTGTGGGCTTTTATCGAGAAAAAAGATTTTAATATCAGACCAGAAATGTTCAGCTTCCTAAGTTTTGGCATCTCAAGTGACCTTTGCACACTTGCAGCATCTCCGGGATACACCGCACTCATGTCTATGAATGTGACAGATCCATTGTCTGACATCATTGTTAAACATTTCAAGACGCACATAAACAACAAGCTCAAAACAGAGTAGTTCTTCACCAATAATGTCATTGAACTGGTCATATTTCTAAAAACACCAACTGCTTATCACGTGGGCCAAACATTTTCTGAACTGAAATTGATTTTCTTTTAAAAAGCAAAGCAAAGCAAAAATTAGCATGAGTTTTCACCAGGTGCTCCAGTTTCTTCCATGTTTTCCAAAGCAATTTGTAAAATTGAAAAAAGTAACTAAACAGATTTAAAAAAAAAAAAAATGCCCCTCCTTGAATCGCCACCTTACCCTGGTGGAGGGATTTGTGTGCCTGAATGACCTGAGGGACTACGTTGTCTGGAGGACCTGACCCCTGGTATGGTCTCATAAGGCAAACTGATCCTGTCCTTGGGGACAAGCCAGACTAAGCGATTCCCTAATGACACGTCCACATAACAAAAATCAAGAAACCTTATACCTCTTGTTCAGATGCAGTAGACTGGTGCTTCATCCTGGAGCCAGGCCCGGAGGAGGAATTCATTAATGAACACTGAACAACTTCATGCTCCTCCACATTAAGAGGAGTCAATTGAGGTGGTTCAAGCATCTAGTTTAGATGGCCTCTGGATGGCTCCCTGAGGAGGTGTTTTGTCATTTTTATTCCTGAGGAAGACTCAATACACACTGTAGAGATCATGCCTCTCACCTGGCCCAGAACACCTTGATACCCCCCCTGGAAGAACTGGACTAGGAAGGGAGGACTGGATCTCTCTTCTCCTAATAAATGTCAATTACTTGTGTTTAGATTTTACAAGACAATAAATTTGATTAAAAAATTGGTAGTAACAGAAATCTTTTGATTGCATCAATTGCCTCAAAAGTTGTGAAACAAAACATTAAGTCGAGGATCCCAGGCCAGTTACACTTTTTTTTTTTTTTAAAGATTCTTTTGAGCCACAATTCAAAAGTAATCTTTGATTTTCACTGATTTACTTTGGTCAGTTTCAAGATATTTCACTTTTACTTCTTTAGAAACACAAACTGCAATTGTCACATTGAAATTAGGGTAATATAACAATCTCTGATTCATATCAGTTATACTGAAAAGCCCAAATAAGAAATAAAACCTTGCACATAGAAACAGAGCTCTGTTAGGGAAAAAACAAACAAACAGTATTTGTCTTTGATGCATCAGTCGTTCCACTCCTGTAAGTCATATGACATTAAGATATTTGGCTCAAATACACCCGAGTGGACTAACTGGTTTGACTGGTTCCTAGACAGCCGTCTGACCAGTGTGGCAGCTACATCAGTCAGGCGTCTCGGAGAAGAGCAACACACTTCCTTAGCTTCTTCTAATGTATATGGAAAAGATCCAGGCCGGAATAGACATTTGAGAAATTTAAAAATGAATGAGTAATTGTTGGTCAAAATACACCTGATGTTATTTAAGGTATAATTGTCTTCAACTTGTCACTTTAGCTTTTAAATGCAAAATCAATGGAGAGAATGAAGATTTCAGTGTAGATTGTAGTTGGTCTGATGACACATCAACTTTTAACTTTGACAAGAAATACAATAGATGCATCTTGTGTCACTATGGTTAAAAACAATATAAATCCTTTTTGCTAATTACACAGATATGTAGTTCTATTTACAAATTACAATTTTATTTTAAAAAGTACAACAATTTATTGGTCCTAATTAATAAAACAGTGTCACTGCCAAACAAGTTCTTCATTCAACCCAAAGTGTCTCAATTTGTATTCAAGAAAAGCTAAAAAAAAAAAAAAAAAAGTTTGACATGAAGTTTCACAGAATTTATTTCAAAAATCAAAATATTCAACATAAACAGCAGAATATGATGTAAATCATTTGGATGTTGATGCAGCTGTTAAACTAAAATCGAAACTAGAGTCCAGAATGTGCAGAGAAGAAGTCCTTGAATCAGCTGCAGGAGAAAGGCTTCCCCTCAGAAATGGATCGATGTTAGCAGATGAGTATCAAGTAATAATTTAGACACCACTTAATGTTTAAAAGGCTTCAGTTTTCCTTATATGGCACATCAAGTTTGCAGGATCACATCTCTCCACACTGAGCGATGACGATGGGGAGTTTTGGCTTGTTGTTTGGTCCTGTGGGAACATTCTGTTTGAAGAAGAGACACAAGCTTAGAACTTTTAAGCTGCGTTTAAAACCTGAGCTGCAAGTCTCCAACATCCTTGGAGAGTTCATGGTCAAAGTCATTAAAGTAAGACAAAGTCTACGCAGCAAAGCAATCAAGAGGACAGTGAATCCACATTTTAACCTGAAGATAAACGACTGTTTTTCCTTATGATCAGGGTCTTTTTATGCTTCTGTGTCTAGGTTCTTTTTGGTAAAATTATGAAGAAAAGAAAATCCCATAAACTATATGAAACCCTGGAGACTCCCACAGACTCTGCGTAGGACTTCACCGTACATCAACAACAATGAAACTAGTGCACAGAGGCAGAGTGGACATCATGGCAGAAGCAACTAAGAGACGTGATGAAGAGTAGTAATGAAAAAGAAAGGGTATGAGTAACTGGGCCAGAAATGAAGCAAAAGTAAATAACGGATAGTGTCATAAAAGTGAGTTAAAAACTGAAAATCCCTCCATTTTCATGCACCATTGTAGATATACTTTAAACCCACTCTATGTGGCTATTCCACTTCTGACCACATGGGGGCGTACATATAGAAAGTCTACACAGGTTTTTAAAATACAAAGAGTCAGATTTATGTCTTTAATACAATAGTCCAATAAACAGAAGTTCCTGGGGTGGGAGTGGGGGGTATTTATTTGGAATGTTTGAAATAAAAAGAAAATGACCACAGATTTCATTTAAATAATCCTGAAATTTTAAACACTCCTCCCAATTAATACTTTTTGGAAAGACCTTCCGTCTTTATTACAGCATCAAGTCTTTGTGAATAATTCACCTAACTTTGCACATCTATAACTTGGAATTTGATCCTACTCTTGGCAAAAAAAAAAAAAAATTGAAGTTATTAAAAAATTGCAAGATCTCCTGTGTACAGGTCATTTTTTCAGGTCATTTAATGTGTTTTTGATTGTTTCACAGTCTGGGTTCTGGGTGGGCATTTGAAGACTTTGATTTTTCCTTTTTCTGAATCAATTTCTTAGGTAGTTTTGATGCGTTATTTGAATCACTGTCACATTGGAATGACAAAATTAATCTAACTTTTTTTAAACACAAGAGATGTAGGGCTTTGCAGAAAAACATCTTGGTATGTGGAGCGATTATTTTTCCCATTTATCTTGACAAGTGTTCCTGGTCCAACTGAACAGAAGCTGCTCCAATGCTTAATGGTATCATAGCACACTTTTCCCCCTTTGATTTTTGTTTATTAGAAGATCACATTAAAGATTTAACAATTCTTGCAGTTATGTTGTCATTTATTTTTATCTTTATATTTAAAAAAAATTGCAATACTTAAGGATATTGAGACTTTTTTACGTCCACTCTAGAGCTGCTATATCAACAATACAATGCTAATGGACAGGCACATCTTGCAGTGCTACTTTGTACCACTAGAGGTGCACTTTGTCGTGTCCAATGCTTGTATTAATCAGACTAAAAAAACAAAGAAAGCAGTAGGTCATTTGACCCCCTGTTTTCTGCAGATAAGTTTTGAAGCTGATTTTTCTGCCTACAGCACGCAGCCTTATGTTGGAAGCCGGGGATACGCCCACCACATGTCAATCAAAGTTAGTTTTGTTCCTAGTTCCCTCAGTCGGACCCCTCCAAAATAGCTGCAGAGCTGCCATCAGACGTTTACAGCGTTTAGAAGAGGGTTTTATGGACAAAGAGCTGCACTGAAACCAGCCTGACAGGAGCAACTCTGGACAGACAGGTACAGTCAGTCAGGGAAACATCTTGTTGTTGTCTGTTTCCTTATGCTAAGTTAATACAAATGGCTGATTACTATACTAAATGCGGTAGCTTAAAGATTACAGATGAGTAAGTGATAATGAGTAGCCACTGCCTGAGCCAACTGTCAATCATATTAGAAATAAATGTAATGCTTTATATAAATTCTCCTGACATAGTACAAAAAATAAATAAATGAATAAAATTACCCCCCTCAGAGTTGTTATAGGTGTAAAATAAAAAGATTGAGACCATAATAACTTTTTGAACCAGGCTGTAAATATATTTATTTCTGCTTTAAAGTTGGATATTTGAACACAAGAGTCAATGGAGGTTGACTTGCTTCTCTGAGCCAGCCCCTAGTGGCCAGTCGAGAAACTGCAACTAATCTTACTTAAGCATGAAACAGAGAAGTTTGATGGTTGAAGTTTGGTGTTATTGCTCTCTAATAATCCAGTCTTTCTACTCATTTTGTTGAAAACAAAAAGTTTCGCCAATCTTCAGTTAAATGAGTCATGGTTCTTTTCTTACTTCAAAAATAATGTTCTCCCTCATTTACATTTTTTTTTACAAAATCTTATTACAAAATCTGACCTGCATGAATTTGAATAACATATGGATCTATGTAAAAATGTCAAATTTATTTTTGAAAGAATAAAAAAGACACTTAAAACATAAACCAACAGAAGTAAACAGTGAAATTGCTTTTTACCTCAATTTTCCTCATGATCAGCAAACCATCAACCACTTTTCCTGAAACGGTTAAAAACACAGCAATTTAACGCAAACAATACTTAAAATAAAGCTTTAAAAATGTGTAGATAGTTTATAGAGCTGTAATACTCACCAAAAACAACATGCTTTCCGTCTAACCAATCACATTTAGTGCAGGTAATGAAAAACTGACAACCATTTGTCCCTGGACCACTGTTTGCCTGTAAGAGAGATTGGGAACACATATTTGTCAAGGTTATACAATTTAAAAATAGATTAAATATCACTGTCTATTCTCTATAGTGTACAACAAATATACAAAGACCCTCTGGATTTGGAAAAAAGCAGAGTCAAGTATCTCTACCTCAAGTATATTCATCAACACACATACCATTGAAAGAAGACCAGGAGCAGAATGCTTCAGTCTGAAGTTTTCATCTGCAAATGGACCTCTGTAGATACTGCAGATACCAGTCCCATCGCCCTTCACAAAACACAGAGTAAACTTGAAGAGAGGACTCACAACACAAGGAAAAAAAAGTGTAATTCACTTCATAACCACAAGAGAGAGTAAGACAAACGCAGTTTCCACCTGTTCGCTTCAGAACTGAACTGGAACCTTATTGATGCCATAATAGTTCAGAGATAGATCAATTCATACATTTTTAATTTCAGTTGTCCTTCTGTAATTCAGTGCATGAAAATAATGAGAGAGAGAGAGAAATCAAAACATTAACTTTGGTTATGATCAATCCAAGAGGGGACAGGAATTTGAGCCAGGCAGCAGAAGAGGTGTGTATTGTAACTCAACCTGACTGTATGAAGACCACCAGGTCAAGCCTGAAACATTTATTTTTTTGTGAACAAGAAGTGTTCTACATCTTACATCATCTCTTACCATTTTATTTTTTCTATTACTTTTTAATTCCAGTGCTGTCTCAATGGGAGCCCCCTGCATTGGAGGTGCTGTCCACTCCGGTTGCCAAGGTGATGGCCTGAGTCCCACTCATCCCTGAGTTGTGGTAGGGTCCATACATCCATTCAGCAGCGGTGGTATTTGGTACTCTATCCCACCTGGGGGGTGGGTTGTGGCCCCTACCATGCAGTTTGGCTCCGGGGTTTGGCAGCCGCCTCCTGATGCAGACGTCTCCCCGTGATGGTACGATAGTGTTCCCCCACTGGTTCTTTTGTTCCCAGTAATCTTTTTTTATGTTATTATTATTTTAACCTTTGATTGTGTTATATCATTTCTCTTTTTTCATTAAAATGTTTTATGGAGGGTTATCTGGATCCCAACTGACAGAAAGTGTATCTGATATCAGTTAAGGAGTTTAGCATTAACACTATTGCAAAAAATTAACAGCTATTTTGTTAATAAATGCTTTTCCGCAAGTCCTTGAGTCAACCTGAATAACTGGCCACTCTGTTTTTCACCTTTATGAACTAAATAATGGCTTTTTGAGTTAAATCATGTTGCATGCGTACTTACATTTACAAAGTCTCCTCCTTGTATCATGAAGTCCTTGATCACTCTGTCAACAAACCAAAAACCAATGAAAGCCAGACAACAAACTGAAGTTATTTTAGTTAACTTTGACTTTAAAGAGCATTCAGGTCTCACAGGAAAACTGTTCCTTATTTAATCATTAATCACAAGTTTGATTTTATGTTTCAAAAAGAAACTTTATAAGACTAATGAAAGAACACATTAATCACTGGATCAAAACATTCAAACGTAAGTTAAATTAACTACAAAAAAAGTGGATAAGAGCAGAGGGAAAGTTCCCACTTTATTTAAAGATTCCCATGAATTTCCTGATATTTGCTTAAGCTGCTTTTCCACATCAAATCTTCTCCGTGGCCTCAACCAATTTGACCCTGTAGATGAAATTCTGCTTTGAAATTAAAAACGTCAAAAATACCATTGTCTACATGGGAATTCTTTAAGTTGAGAAAAACTAAACAAAACATGAAAAGCAAATGTTAACTGCTGCACCAGACCAGCATAAACCCTAAATAAAAGGACTAATGGAGTGAAAAGTTTATAAATAAAGACTTTCATATAGAATTTGATCCACAATACACTCATTGAAACATAGATCAACATATGTTCATGTTAAGTTGCATGTCCACTGCATAAATACATTTTTTTCCCTAAATCATCTCCTTAGTTTTGGCCAGACTGATGCTAGAAAAACAAAACAAAACAAAAAAACAAACAAAAAAAAAAAAACAAAGCCTTGCACCATCATGTCACCAAAGAGCCGTGGGTCAGGACGAGAAACAACATAACAGTCGTCAGAAAAGCTGATGATTTGATGCCCCAAATGTTTGCTTTGGCAAACTTTTGTACATAAAACATAAAAGTCAGTCAAAAGGTACTTAGTGACTGATTCTGCGGCCTTGAAGTAGATAAAATGTTGGAACATTTGTAAAACAAATGTTGCCACGTCCCTCAGGAGACCAGTCTCCTTCTGCAGCTCGATTAGGCTCTTTGTGTGTTCATAACAGATAAGATGTAGGAAAAAAAAAATTATTTAGGATATTCACCCTCTCACAGCGGGAAAACATGTTGCCCTGATTCTCCTTGATAAGAGCTTCTTATGGGTCACACTTCAAATTTTAAGGAATTGGATTAATTTAGAAAATCTGTCTTTTCACAGAAGATGAATCAACCAACCAGCTTACTGCAAACAACCTGAAGGTGTGAATTTGTAGCTCTCCCCATTATCAGATTAAAGTTTAAGGACCAACTAAGCTCTTATGTTGTGTACCTGTGGAATGTGCAGCCTTTGTAACCAATAGGAACGCCGTCCTTCCTGCAAGCCAGAGGGTGGAGACAGGTAAATAAATGTCAGCTGCAATAGTAAGATTTTGTATCATATAGTAAACCTATATCTATAGTAGGTGCTCTTCAATCACTCTTCAGTGACTTTGGTGTAAATACCAGTCGTGTTGACCGGGTCGTGTTCACGCCCACTGGGGTTTAAACAGGGTTTGGTCCGGCTTTTCTGGCTTACCTGAACTCTCCTGTGCAGAACTGCCTGTATGAGATAAGGAAAATGTTAGTACATGTTGGAAAGCTCCAGCTTTACTTTTGTTAACACATACAGGAAAGAAAAAAAAAACAAAAAACAGCAGAACGTGACACAGATTTTTTTCCCTGACCGGAAATTCTCAGCCGTCTTTGGAACCACATCAGCAAACAGCTCGATCTTCATCCGTCCAACATCCTGGTTACACACACAAAAAAAAAAAGACTTTCAGAAACAGGTACAAAAAGACGAAGGTTAAACTAACAGCCAAATCTTTTTAATCTTGAACTTGAAAAGCTGTGTAAATACAAACTTTCAAAACATGCGATACAGACTTAGTGAAAGGTTTAACTCCACAGCAACGCAAGTGTCATGGAAGTATTTGTATTGAGAACGGTTTATCGACCTATTAATTACTTTCCAGTCACTACTATTACAGGGAATGCTCCTAAAAGCATTTATCATTGATGATCAAAACTACTCGAGTAACATTTTGGAGTATTTCCAGCACTAAAGCAACTAAGTGATGCAGGAATTCTGCCACACTTCCTTGTAGCACTGGCTTCAAGTTTGATGACGTAACCCCCCCCCCTTTGCTTTTGCATATGTGAAGCAGAAAACAATCTAAACTTTTATCATCTCCCTGTGAAATGTATTTCTGGGAAAAGAATACATAATTGAAACATGTAAATGTGGCTGAACTAAAGCAGTTCATTGGACAAAGTGATCCGTGTGTGTGTGTGTGGGTGGGTGGGTGTGCGTTGGGAAACTCGGACGTCTTTCCTCCCAAATGTAAAAAACACTTGAAGACAGCAAATGGCTGGCGATGCAACAACGTGCACGTGTGTCTGTGTGTGAAAGCAAGCAGAAGTGATGGTACACAAAGAGACGTCTGTCCTCACGACGTCACCGTGATGGCTTCATGCAAATACTCGGACTACGACGAGCGGCCGCTGGTTGTGCTTTCTTGGCTATTTAGTACAGCGTATTCATGCCCTCAGGAGAAAGATATGAAATACGGAAGATAAGCATGTTGACACAGTACAATCATCAACCCCAAAACCCTCCGAGTGGCTGGGGTCCGACATCCAGCGGCAGGTAAGACGGCTTCATGTGTCAGTTTTTCAACAATGTATCAACCGGTTCTGTTAATGCCGCTATTAATATTTTATTTTTTTGTAATGTTTTTAAAAAAGTTGTTTGCCCTCTTCTTCTTGACATCACACAGACAATATATTTTTTAAAAAGTCGAGGAAAGGCTTCAACAATTTACACGCAAGGACAAAGCTTTGACACATCAACCGTTTTGAGTTCAAACTCCACAACTACTACCACGGACCCCCCCACGGACCCCCTCCCCCAATTTGGAAAAATAATATTCCCAAGAAGAAAACAGTGACACACTGCAAACAAATTAAGTCTAAACCATTGTTAGGTAATGTTTTCTGGGAAGCAACATTTAACACCTGATGTTTTTTTTTTCTTGGAGTTGTGGTGTAATAGTATATTGCTGCTGTGCAAGGCAAACCCAAACCACCAGCAGGGTGTGTTTTCCTCTGGACCTATTGTCAGAAGATGCTCCACTTTCACCTGAGTTACCTGTCGTGACATACAAAGCCGTCTAACAAAATGCAGTTACCTCTCGGCCATAAAAGATAAAGAGAGAGAGAGAGAAGAGAGAGAGAGAGAGAGGGAATATACACCTCTTTAAAGACACGGAGGGCGTGTCCTGTCTAATCAGGTGATGCACTCACAGGAGTCATAAAAGAGCCGAGATCGGAAACAGTTCACTTGACAGCAGTCAGTTCTGGGAGATGAGAGCTTGAAGAGGGTTTTATGGACAAACAGCTGCACTGAAACCAGCCTGACAGGAGCAACTCTGGACAGACAGGTACAGTCAGTCAGGGAAACATCTTGTTGTCATTTCATAACTCTAGGCTTAATTTGAACTCTTTAAAATGATTTATTTTCTCTGTTGTGGATTATAATAGAGAGTGTCTTGTGTTTCTGGCATTGGGTTAAATTGTTTAGGAAGAAAATTAAACTCAAAGCCTCCTTAAGATGATTTTGGAGGTTTTTCCTGTTTTAAAGAAAAAAGCTGAAAAGGAGGAAAATCTGACAATTGTTATAAGCTACACAAACTACTCCTCCATTTCCTCTTAACTGAATTAGTATGTAAATATTTATGAAAAAAAGGACAAGTATTAAAAGAAGAGGATATAAACTATCCTACATTTATATATGTTGATAGTAGTTTGCATGAGACTTGCACTTATAGGGTGATTAGTTTTATTTTTATCATTTTTGTTTGAAAAAAAATAATGAAATAAGAATTTTAAAAAAGGTTGTAAGACAGGTTCGGGGGTTACGCTGTAAATGTTAGTGCATCTATGTTTTATACCAGGTTTTTCATTTTCCTCATAAAAACATAAAAGTCCTGAAATATGACACCAGGATCTACTTTTTTTTTTTTAAATACAACAGGAAGTGTTATTACTTCAAATTCCAGTGAAAATATATTTTTTTCTGAGAAAAATACAGAAACCCTGATGACAATTTACCACTACTTCAAAGTAGCATTTTTGATAGATGTGGAGTCAAAACTGCAGTTTGAACTGATGTAAATAGTAAATCGAAAAGATCAAAAACAGCACCTCTAAATCAGAGCTCACTGTCGGAAAAGGGTGGAGATCCCTCTCCGGGTAGGGGGATCAGATACAGGGATACAGACTCTGCATTGGCCTGTCGTTGTGAAGAAGGAGCTGAGCCGAAAGGTGATTTACCAGTCAGTCTATGTTCCTACCCTCACCTACGGTCACGAGCTGTGGGTAGTGACAGAAGAGAGAGCGTGGACGCAACCAGCAGAAATGAGTTTCCCCCCACAGAGTGTCCGGGCTCTCCGTTAGAGATGGGGTGGTCATCCGGAAGGGGCTCAGAGTAGAGCCGCTGCTCCTCCGCATCCAGAGGAAGCCAGATGAGGTGGCTCGGGCATCTGGTGAGGATGCCTCCTAGTGAGGTTTTCAGGGCCTGTCCCACTGGGAGTCGACTCCGGGGAAAACCCAGGACACGCAGAAGGGACTATGTCTCTTGTCAGGCGTGGGAACACCTTGGGATGCCCCCAGATAAGCTAGACAAAGTGGCCTAAGCAGTGGTCCCCCTGGTTAGGCTACTAACCCCCAAGACCCAACCAAGGATAAGCGGGATAAAAATGGATGGATTGATGTTAGGCAATGGTCACAATTATTTGTGCAGCTTAAAACAGATTATTTTACAATATTTTATGCTTCCTGAAGCAACAAACTCAATATATGCCAACATCTAGAAAAGCACCACGGGGAAAAGTCAAATGTGTAGAAAAAAAAGACACACAGTGTCTAATATCTATTTCACAATTCAGTTTTTGTTCAGCCCATCTTCAAACGTTGTTGTACACACTACTTAAAAATACACCAGGTTTGTTTGTTAGGAGACTCCTGGTTTTTCTTCCATTACATTCACATATTTATTTCCTTTTTTCTGCTATGAGCTGCTGCCTCTTTTGAAATGTAATGATCAATCACTAATAGAAAAATCCAGATCCAGGTTAAATATCGAGATTAAATTTGGTTCTAATGGTGTTTCGAATCATCTCTTTGCCTAAACATAGATTTATTAACAATAATTGGTTAAGAATGTGTCATAATGTCAGTCCAACCTGCAGAAAATAAATACATCCGATGCTATGGAAGAATGACTGTTTTTAATTATCCTATTAATATAAAGAAGAGAGAAAAAAAAGATTTGGAGGAACTCACAAAAGTATAAGTCAATAATAAATGTTAATAGATCTACTTGGCAGCATTGGAGAAGAACCTAGGTTGTCTTTAGTTAACAGGGGAAGTGATGGGGAGGACCGAGTCTTATCTGAGAAAGAACGATCCTGATGCAGCAACTAACGTAAAGTAGAAACTGTGGTATCTTTCATGTAGGATTGAACTATTCTTGTAGTTTTAATCTAACTGTTTGTATCTTTCAGAGCGTGATCCATCAACACAAATGTTACCCGAGTCGTCATCCTGTGACACAAACCCCTCAGTCAAAATGCTGGCCATCTTGGAGCAGTGGGAAGACGGATCTAGCTACCACTCAAGCAACACTGGGAAATATTTTTCACTTTTGCTTTTCAAGTCAGGATTGGACGCCGTAGTTTTTTATTTATGCTCCCGGAAAAGTTACACCTACTTTTTAAGCATGTGCAGCCTGTCCATCGTGCTTGCCGACTTTGTCGTGACATTTTTAATAGCAGCTGTTTGGTTTCATGGAGCTGAGAGGTCTTTCATGTCACCTTGTTACGTCTTGGCCAACACCTCGGCGATATACGAAAGACTGCCACTGCCAATGATGTGCCTGGGTTTACTAGATTACTGTTCAGGGAAAACCCGTTTGAGCAACCAAACAGCATTTTGCAAACTTCTCAAGAATGTGGTCTTGACATTGCTGGTGTGGGTGTATGCGGTTATCTCCTCCTTTGGTTCCGTTACCGATGAGCAGGTAGAACTGGATTACCTGACGGGGAAGGCACTGCTGTGCGAGGTAAAAGAGTCAACGCTGATCACAGTCTTCATCCTGGGATTTTTCACTGCATCACTTTTTACAATGCTGCCGTTTTGGTCCAAAATTCCTCAGTGGGTGAAGGAGGCCGACAATATATATGAAGCTGGGGGTGTTCAAGAAAACAAGAGGAGTGACCTGTTCTTTATGCGATCCGCCGAAACAAAAAGCAGCGAGGAGAATTACCAGGAGGAAAATACCAGCTCCCACCCGCCTATGTGGTTCAGCTTAACGCTGGCCTTTCTTATGTTTTGGATGCCATATCTCTCTGTGTCTGTGGTCTGTATGATCTGCGGTCTGGCAGTGCCGGCTTACATCTCTGTTAACCTCATGTGGTTGGAGTGCGCCAACAGCATCCTGGTAGGTGTGGTGTTCTGGGTGAAGAGCAAGACACTAGAGCCATACAGCGATCTACCTGAAAACGTGTGCTCATGGGAGGTTTACTGGCATCTGAGCAAAGGCACATGGCAGCCACAACTCTTTAACCCATCGAAGGACGACACGCTTTACTCCATCTCTGTGTGTAAGGAAATACCGAGCAAATATGTCATATCAGAGATGCAACGTCCTACTCAACATGTCATGATAGGGGACAGCATGTAAATTAACCACATGGATGAATAGTTCTCTTGTGTAAATGCTGTTAGGTCCTTTGACTACAAGCTGAAAACCCAAAGACACAAATGCTCCGATGAACTCTCAAACAGGACACGCTGCAGATGCATTTGTGACTAAACTTGTTATTTGTTTAAAGGGATTTTGTAAATAAAGGGAATTTATAAAATCTGTTTGTAGATCTTACTCAAACGATGGAGGACAGTTTGAATTTATTGAGTAAAAGGAAGCTACAGTGGTTGATTTACGAGTATTTGTCTTAACTTAAATAAATGCTTAAAAAAACTGTTTCAAATAAAAACACCCAAAATACAATTTCTTGCGTTTGTCGATTTTTTTTATACCCGTAGGATCCTGTATAGGGTCACAGAAGTCTGCTGGACCCTATCCAAGGTCATTAAGGCAAAAGGGAGGGGTACACCTGGGACAGGTCACAGGACCACACACAGAGAAAAAAACATACTCACACCTACGGGCAATCCGAGGAAACCGGAGTAACCGGATGGAACCCATGCCAGCAGGGGTAGAACATGCAAACTGCTCACAGAAAGACTCCTGTCAGGCCATCAGTTCTTGACACACCTGTATATGTATGTAAATATACACACACACATATTTTTTATATATATATATATATATATATATACATATATATATATATATATATATATATATATATATATATATATATATATAT
>JAOWBL010000022.1:3705050-3721638 GCA_028564865.1 Zenarchopterus dispar | reverse complement strand
TATATATATATATATATATATATATATATATATATATATATGTCTATATATATATGTGTATATATATATATATATATATATATATATATATTTATTTATATATATAGACATATACATATACATACACACGCATTGTATGCAAATCAATTGTGCTGTGAAATTTTACACAAGTCTAAATATATATAAGTAACTCTGATGCTGCTGGTGCTACAGAATCACCTGGTTCTGTTTTTGCACTACATAATCTTTTTCTGACACTACAACTCCATTGTTTACGTAAATGCTCACTTTTATACTTTATAGCCCTCTTCTTTATTGTACTCTTTTTATATTGTTTTTTAAAAATATCCTTGTTATTTTTAAACTATTATTTCTATTTTTGCTTGAATCTTGTAAATGTTCGTTAATTGAACCTTCCTGGAAGACTGTACAGTCAGCTTATGAAGACTAAAAGCATAGATTTTGATAAAAGTTGTTGCATGAATGTGTGATATACTCTATGTTTTTATGTGTTTATTCCTGTCCCTCTAAAGGTATTTCTTCCAGATTTATAGCTGGCCTTGGACCTGCCAGGTGTGCAGCCATTTGTGCTAGATTGTGTTTTTTTTTTTTTTTCTACCCAGTTTATGCACCTTTGGCTCTCATGAAGTGACTAAAATAAAACCAGTGGTATAATACAAAACATGATTTTTTTTTTCATGCATTAATGTTAATAAAAGCACGAAAGCTTCACCAGCTCTGACCTGTTTCTGTACGTCTCCAACAGTTTTTCTCTGCTTCAGAAGATGCAGCGATGGCCATGATGGAGCTGACTTGTGTCAGAGTTTTAGATCGATGTCCAACGGACCTTCGTGACTTGTGAGAACACAGTTTCTGACACAACATGGATGGAAATCAGAGTAACTACTGGGGACAACCCAACCTGAACAGGTACATGAACGCCATCGGAAAATACCAAAAAACTAGGAGAAAAAGTGTTTAGAATAGAGTAAAATAATATATCTTCATTGACATTTTGACACCGGACAATAAAATTTAACTATCATCCCAGGTAACAAATGTAAAAAAGGCACATGTCCACATTCGGTATTTAACAAAGTCCCATACTGCAAACCGTAGCAGCGCATCATGATATTATGACAATAATTCAAGGTTGAGGCTAATCGAATGTTTTCAACCTGATTTTGTTTTGTTTTGTTTCACACTGCGGGACAAGAACACGATTTTAGCTTTAACATCTTCTAGACTGCTTATAGGACGAACGTTTGACGGGAAATTAAAGGATTTTTAATATTTTTGCTTGATTTTTTGAGCAAATAAAGAGAACTGTAAACAACTTTACAAAAAAAAACAAAACAAAGAAAGGCAGAAATCTTCTGTCCTCCACACAGCAGTTAAATGCACACAAGCTTTAATATTAATGAAAAAATTAATTTAAAAAAAAGATGCATTTATAGGATAAATTAAGATTTAAGACTTTAAAAAAAAAAAAAAAAAGCATTGTTTTAAAAAGCACACAATCCGTTGCCTCATATAAAGCAGCGCAGGACCTATGTTCTGTTACAGCATCCGTTATGGCAGTTATTTAGAAAACAATGACTGACTTAGGGCAGGTTACGGTGCAGGAATGATTGACACGCTTGTGTGGTTTCTCAACCTCGTCTGCGTTGCAGAGTGTGCTTTGGCCTGGACGTGGATCACGGCATGAGGGAGCTTCAGCGACAGCAAGCCGCTAAGGAATACAACCGTGAGTCTCTTCAGACGCTACCTTAACGTCACGACACACCGGACCTCAGCGGGCTTTGAGTGATTCAGTAATTTCACAAAAACTTACGTTAACACTCGTGAGGAGGATAAGTCATATTTTAACTGATTATGGAAGATGAAATGATTTTTTTAAAAAGGATTTCAGGCTCAGTTATAAGAGAGAGTCGGGAGATCAGGGTGAGGGGGTGAGGGAGGAGGGGAAGCTATCGCTCCCTGGTCACCAGCTGTTCCTGCAGTCTGGGGCACATCGGATGTTTCCACGAAGAAGGTTATGGGAAGCTCCGTTAAGATTATGGCCTGGCCTGCAGATAGTGACAGTTCCTGCGTTAATCAGCGTGTTGTGGCTGATGTTTGGCGCAGAGGGTGAGAGGTCAAGCAAATGTTTTCACCCTTGTTTCCGGCCCCGTATCTGCGGAAAGTGATGAGTTTTCATTGCAAGGTGTTTTGCACATTTCTTCCTCAGGGGTGGGGAGTTTATTTGTGCATCTTTCTGACCTTAACAAAGAATGTATTTATTTATTTTTTTGTTTTTAATCAGTTTGAAGGGATTTTTAGGATTCCACGTTGTTTTAATATCCAAAACGTCTCCCCTTTCCCAGCCGCCGTCTGCACCGTCTGGACATCGGATAACGCGCTGCTCCCCAGCGAGGGAGACCAGGTGGTCCCTTTCTCCCAGAGACGCTCAGCGTACAGGTGCAGTCAGAGAGAGGCCAAACCCCTCCCGCCTCTGCCGGACCCCGAGGAGCTCATGTCGGATGAGGCGGCTGACAGCGAGGTTGAGTTCTTCACCAGCGACCGCAGGTCTCTTTTGCCCAAAAGCTGCCCAAAACCGATCAGCAGGCGGGGCAGCAAAGACCCCGGGAAAGTCAACTACGCCTACCAGGAGAGCTCAGTGGAGGACGGGGATTCTGGGATTGGCTGCGTGGCGTTCTCTTGGCCGAGCAGAGACGACAGGCCGGCGGGTCGGGGGGGCAGGTTCGGAGCTCACAACTGGCTCTTCTCTCTGCAGAGGGACGAGAGCCAGTGGGTTGCGTCGGGGGGCAAACTGCTGGAGCAAGAGTGTTCGCCCAGAGAGCGACTTCCCTGTTTAGGTCTTCCTCCTCCACCCCACAGCAGCTCCACGTCCAAGCCGCAGGTCCCCCCCCGCATCCCCATCCCGCCCAAACCAACCCCCGGGCTTTCAAAGGGTCCGAACGAGGACGACAAGCCGCCCAAAGTCCCTCCGAGGGTCCCTTTGGTCCCGCCGTGCCCACCCCGTGCCCCGAGCCCCAAAAGTCTCCCCATTTACATTAACGGCGTGATGCCGGTCACGCAGAGCTTTGCTGCGAACCCGAATTACGTGAGCAAGGCGCTGCAGAGACAGCAAAACGAAAGGAGGGCGGGCCCGTCAGAGTTCCCCCCCTGCATCGTTCCCATCTTGAAGGACGGGAAACAGGCCAGCGCCACGCACTACATCCTGCTGCCGCCGGGCGGCCCGGCCCACGCACAGAGACGGGGGAGGCTCCTGAGCGAGCCCAACAGGACGGGAAGCACCGGCGTCCGGCCGAGGAGATAGGAGCGCCCCACCGCGCCCGAACCTCGACGAGTACAGAACCGACACCACCTGAAACGAGACCGTACAGATGGATAAAACAAACACGGCTGACATCACCATGTGCTTTTCTTTTTTTACATTTTTTTTTCTTTATTTCAGCGACTGATGTATTTTGTGTGAAGCCACTGTAAGGTTGTCGACTGAACATTTCACTGGTCAGTATTTGAGATCCACTCTCTCGTTTAAACCCACAACGCAGCACGCAGTATTACGGTGTTTTCACTAACGGTGGAGAAATATTTACCTCCTGTCATAATTTTCTCTTGACATATTTGAGTTTTCTTACTTTTCCGATGGCCATACGCTTGTCTCTCTAAAACTAGCCCGAGTTAATACTGTATTTTTTCTTTTTTTTTTTTTACAAGAGAGCAAATAATTGAAGGCACAAGCTGGGTTTGTGCCAAACTCTTGAATATGAATGCTGCTTGAAAAGTTTAATATATTGATAGATTCAACATTTTCACAATTAGACTCATTTCAAACAATGAAGCTTAATGTTATTATTAAAAAGAGAAAAGGTGAAATATCCGGCTCATACTCTGGAAAGATTTCAGGATTTGGATTTTTGTGCAGATGTTTTTGGTTTTTTTTAAACTAAAAAAAAAAAATAGCCCTAATGTCAGTTATTTCCAACAGATTTCCAACAGTACTTCACAGATACCTGTGAAGTACTGATATTGTCATTACAAGGACCGATTTGTGCATTTTTATTGTGTTCCTTTGAAAAATAATCAAAATCAGTCATCAGTGGGGGCCCGGATGGCTCAGCTGGTTGAGGCGCAGGTTCGAATCCGGCTTGTGGCTCCTCACTGCATGCCCCCACCCCCACCCTAGCTTTCTGTCTAGCAACTCTCAAAATAAAAACAAACTAGAGCAAAACAAAACAAAAAATTAATTTGAAGCTACTTCTAAAGGTTTTCAGATGGACTTTTGAACAATACGGTGACTTTTATCAGTATGGGGGGAGGGGTCAATTAAAATACATATGCAAACTTAGCCCTAATCTTATATATACATTAAACAAACAAAATTTTTTTTTGCTTTTTTTGGGGGGTTGGGGTGGAAATCATGTTACGTTTACACTGTGGAGGTCCAGGCCCTTGTTTACAACCTGTTACAGCGACGCCTCGGAAGGTCTCATGAAGGTTCAGCATCAAATTCAGCCCAAGTCAAAGCTGCAAGACTCTTTATTTTGTGAAAATAACTATAAATTGCTTTTAATATATTTATAGAAATAAAATAACTTATTCCTTCTCTAATCGACTCATTTCTCATTTCTCTCAACGTAAACCTGTTATCATGTGGAAGGTGGTGTTTTTATTTTTCTAAATTTAATTTTTTGTGTCATTTTGAGTTAGCACATGTTGTTCAATCAAACATTTGAGATTGTTTTTGCAGCAATTCCGTTTTTGGAAACGAGAAAACAGACTGGAGTTTGAAAGAAATTTTAATGGATCAAAACCACAAAATGAAATTTGACCGAGGTTTTAGGTCAAATACGTGATGGTGGCGACAGTGCATTTAGCAGGAAGTCTTCAGGTCAGCCCAAAGGCGGAAAAAAGAAAAGAGAAAGAAAAAGAAAAAGAAAAAAAAAAGTTTTCTTGTCCTTGCTACATGATCACCTCACATTTATTCACAGATAATTTTTGCCATCAACCCAATATGGTATTGGAGTATGATGGCGATTCAGCAGGCTAAAACACACAAACCGTTCAAATGTGGTATTGTACCAACTCATGCTCAAGTATCTTTAGGTTGTTTTTTTTTTGTTGTTTTGTTTTGTTTTTTTAAATTCCCATCTTCGTCCCCGTCCTACAGATTTATCGTTGCTCTCCGTTAGAACTGTAATGATGATGCAGGAATGGCTCCAGTCATCTTGGAAAAACTACCTAAATGTCATAAGTGAAGGGCTTTCAAACTCCACTGTTTAATAAATCCAAGTCTGTTTCATTCGTTTATAATTAGTTATGTGTTAAAACATTTAAGCAAAATGACGTGGCACAAAAGAAAATTGATTCCGTTACGTTATAATTTCTTCTTTGTGCAAAATAAGTTAAAAAACAAACACATAAAACCTTAACTAACCCCTCCTTTCACCCCTCCCCCCACCCCTCCCTCCGTCCCCTGCAGTTCCTTAAGAGCCTTGTTGAACTTTGGCCCGTGTTCTTCTACAGGCTCGGCCTCAGCCGTCTCATCTCCTCGGACCGAGGATCTTCGTGCAGCCGCAGGGCTGTGAGGCGCGGGACGTTAGACGATCACTTTACCGCCAGGCCCGGTTGAGCAGTTTGACTTCTGCCAGGCGTTTGCTGATCATGGTTGCGAAGAAAAGGGCGAGCAGTACGCTACTGATCAGCATGTAGTCGTAGTCGTCTTTCAGGACGTCAAACTGCTTTGAAGGATAAACGCGGGTCTGGTAGATGTCCAGACCATATGCCACCACCTGCAAAAGAAACATAACTTATCAGTTCATTTTAATGTTTGATTTAATTTAAAGGGACGCCAATTTTTTTGCTCAGTATTTTCGTAAATAAATAAATTTTAGCTTTAGATATCCTCCTGAGACCCAGCCTATACATTTATGTCCTCTGGAGTGGACATTTGTTTTTGGTTTATATATTTTGACTATTTGAGCTACCTCACTAAGCCCTGATGTGCTTCGTAGAGGACATCCTGGCCTCTCAATGTTTGGGTCGGACAAGAGGAACTTTGTTTTCATCATGAGACAAAATGTGAAACTGTAGCAACCAGAAAAAGAGAAAAAGTAAGTCAAATACTGCTGTGATATTGTTTACCTATGGTAATCATATATTTTCTTGTTTAGGACCATGTCAGGAACTATAATTTGGTGTCAGTCTATTTTGATTTCGAAGTCTAACCGTTTATTACAGTTATTGTTCTGTTATCAACTACTGTAAAATCTAAAACAAAATTATTTTTGTAAATCTCTAAATTGTGAGTTGTTGTTTTAGCCCCAAACAGCCAGGAAATCACAAAAAAAAAGTGAGTTTGAAAGACACTTT
Organism: Zenarchopterus dispar; assembly: GCA_028564865.1. NCBI lineage: Eukaryota > Metazoa > Chordata > Actinopteri > Beloniformes > Zenarchopteridae > Zenarchopterus > Zenarchopterus dispar. Next base: position 3,715,257 of record JAOWBL010000022.1, on the reverse strand, counting down.
TTTTCCTCGGTTCTCAGGAGGATACCAAAAAAAGTCTAAAATATTTTAGAAAATGAGCTCCAAAAAAACATGATTGAATTTATCTCCAACAAGGGAAGACTTCTTCTCTAATCGCTAAATTGTCGGTACCGGGATGCTAAACTCACCAGGCACGTCGACTCCAGTCCAGAAGGGGACGTGTAAATGCCTCGCACTCTCGACACAGTCTGATTGTAGTTGATGAACCACTCTGTGCGGATGATCAGCTCCGGTGCGTATGGTATCAGGTTCTCTTCGCTGGAGATCAAGTTCACACGTCAGACGTGGATAAATGGTGGCAGGAAAAAAAACTTTCAGCGGTAAATAAAGTCTGACTCACCGACTTTGCTCCGATGCAATTTCTGGTCTGCGTGGGTCCAGGAACATCTTCGGTAGCGAGAGAATCCCTCCGGATGGCAACCCGACTGTGATTTGGGAAATAATGGGAAATCAAATAAATTCTTGAGAGAACTTATTCTCTGAAGTATAAATGACAGACTGGGACTCACTGAGCAGATGGCGGCTGGTGATGCCCTTCTCCGTCAGAGTGGCGTCCATGGTAGAGATGGAGGAGGGAAAGATGTACGACTGCTGAAGCACCTGAGGAACAAGTGGTCGGTCCAGCGAGCTGAACACGGTGCTGTTGTAGAGCTCCATTCCTTCGTAGAGTTCAATCACAGAGAACTCATTTCTGCGAGACTTGGTGCTCCAGTACTCGTACTGTGGAGACGGACAGACGGACAACGATACCGCTCAGGATAAAGCTGCCTTTCATCACCTTTAAACATGAAATATAAGACTTGTTATTTTTATTGTCCTAAAAGAACAATCAGGCTTACCACAACCCAGTTTTCAGAGTGAACAACATGCACCGGTCCTCGGGCTTTCCTCTGCACGGCCTCGTGGATGATGCGACCGGTCACGCCATCGATCAATAAAATCCCGATGAAGCTGCGCTCCTGATGCATGTCTGTGCTCTCGGTCACCACAGCCAGCAGATTGGGGTTCAAGTACTACGAAATAAAAACAATAAAAATCACCTGCAGTCGCAATCCCAACAAGGATTCAAGGGATATGTCAAATTAAGTAGATCTGACAATTTTCTGAGGAAAAAAAATCTTAATATATGTGGCGTTTTTTCCTTGTACATGTATAACAATGTATTTCTGCTGTTTTGGACAAATTAAATGTAAAATTACAGGTTTATAGATGAAATTAGAGTGGAGGTAATTGACCCGTCTGTCCACAACAACAATACACTTTCAATCTAAAGAACCAAGACGTAGTATTTAATATAGTACTCTTTAAAGTAAAATATACCTCTTTTAATTTCTGAAGTTTAACAGAACAGGGAATAACAAATAGTCTGAGAGATCAGACCCACATCCAGAAAGATTTAGAGTCTGAAAATGATCCACAGCGTCTCCCCATCCAAGGGGCAGCACCAACGGCTGTTTATCAGACTCCCTTTGGATGCAGCTGGTTATCGCTACGACCAATCAGAGCAAAGACCAAGGTGACGTATCAGACCGACGGAAACAAGTCAAGAGGAAAGAGTTGTGTAGAAGAGTAAATTAAACCTTTACGCGACAAAACAGCTATCTACCTGGCAAAGGAATGATCTGAGTGTCATCTTCTGTTCAATGTTAGAATAAAAAGTCAGAATCTTTAATTGTTGATACCAAAAATGATTCAAAATGGCCGTTAATCCTCGGCTGCAGCCATCAGAACTGTTTACATCCAAATTATCTCGCCGCTCTCGTTATCGTGTTGCCCCCCCACCCCCAGAGACTTTCTCTACAAGGATACAACGATTTGTTTGGCTCCCCATGATGTTTGGGGATATTTAATGAGCTCCCATGGGTGGTAGCTCCATGTAGCTGCAAAGTAAATTTAAATTTGCTAATACTACGTCTAGATTACTAGACTACATAACAAATGATCTGGCCCTTACCAAATCTTAAAGTAAATACGACCTCAGATGATGAACACTTGAGACATTACATCACGTAATGAATCATTTGACCAAAAAAAATGATTCAACTATTTAACACTACTGTTTAACTTTTCTTCCCAAGTATAAACAAAAAGATTTTTTTTTGATTTTTTGTTAAAAGGGAGCAGAAGATATGCGAGTCACTGCGAAAATCTTCTCATCAAAAGATGACTACGAACTTTGTTTATCCAGCTGAAGTTTCAAAGATGAGCTGTAACAGACTAAAACCTTCATAAATGAAAGCAACATGATTTTGAACATTTTTAGTACTTTCCAAACCAGTTAAGTTTCAGAAAGTGTCACTTTACCTTATAGAGCACACTACGGTCTCCCATTACTCTGCCTTGTGAATGCACATGCTCATTGGGTCTTTTCCCTTTGACAGAAACAATCTTCTGAATCTCAGTTGGAAGGATCACCTCCCAGATCTGCTCCGTTGATAAGTCCTGAGAGCACAAGAGTCACCCAGATTAGTTTCTTCATGTGTTATTTAAATATATTTTATTACTACCTCGCTGCAAGAACTTGAGGGGAGGAAAAAAAAAAAAAAAAGGAGGCAAAAGTTTCACTTGCTGTTTTCAGTCTGTAACCAGAAAGTCTCCCCTGACTGGAGTCAACGAGGTAGAAGAATATGGACGAGGCCGTCTCCTGGAGCTGCTGCAGCACATTTTTAGTAGAAGGGAAGGCAGAAACCTGGATTTAAAAAAAAAAAAAAAAAATTAAGAAGAAGAAGAAAAAAGTCAATAAGAGAGCTAATGGCTATTAGTCTTTTTGAAAGTGTAAAATAACCTAAAAAAGGCTGAAATCTAAAATGATTTCATTGCCATTTAACTTTTTTTTAAAGCTTTGTGAAAAGACTAAATGAAAAAAAAGGGAGGTTTTTATTGTTGCTTGCAGAGTAAATGTTTCCTACAGACCTTGTACTGGTCATCAATCAGAAGTAAGACCTTGGAATAATCCTGGTCCATGAGCGGCAGCAAGAGTGACTGAAGGATTGGCTGAGGTAGAGCAGGTGGAGCAACATGACTCCGCTTTCCAAAAATGGGGTTGAACACGTGCAATGTGGCCACACCAGTATCCTAACCAAAAACAAACAAAAATGGAATAAATAACCACAGAAAATAAACACACATTAGAGCACCAATCTGGCTATAAATGACTGAATAAATCTATACTGGGAGAAGATTTGCTTCAGATAGTGCTTGGTTGTATTTCGCTTTAGGATGAAACGCTTAAAACACAACTTAATGTTCAATTAGGTACCTTGTCTTTGATGAGCAGTGTGCACTGTGGGGGATGAGGGAAATGTGCAGTCGTTCGTTGCACCATCAGTTTAAAAGCAGCATTCGAAGGGATGTTGTCAAGGTAGTGCTTCCATAAGATACCACCAGTCTTGCTGTCAATCCCAAAAAGCTTAACAGCAAAAAGAAAAAAAAAATAAAGTGAAAAAGTGAGAGGTTTGAACAAAGCTCCTCATATTTCCTTCAACTCTAGGCTTGCCTGATCGGAGACTAAATAAACCAAATCTAGATTAGCCACAATTCCACGTCCCAGCTTGCGGCTTGTGAAATAACAACACAGAGTGACTAAAGCTGAAAGCGAGCTTTAACCTTGTACCTTCCCAGATGCCGTGACCATAACCATCATCTTCTGCAAGTTGAACTCATCTCTAGAGAGGTTCTCGATGGTGATCTCATTTTTGACTTGACTGCGGGGTTTGCGAGCATCATAGAACAGCTTCCAGAGGTGACCGATCCAGGCCTGGAGCAGGATGAGCTGAGAGGAGAGCCTCTTCAACACCATGGACAGCAGCCCGTCTAGAGAAAATTACAGATGTGCCCACAAGCCGCTAAGTGATTTTCAGCAGATGTGAAACATATATTTGATAGTACATTAAAAGATGAAACAAGACAGCAACATGTTTGAACCACTTTGGAGGAGGAGAACATCACTTGGTTGAGAATAAGAAAGGCTTAGTGATCGTTCAAAATTACTTTCTGTCAACAGCAGGTGGGCTAACCTGAAGGTAAGCAGACATTTGTTACCTTGAATGGCTGTATCCATATGCAGCAATAAAAACAGAAAAAACAAACAAACAAGAGAGTGAAACAAACAGAAATCAAGTGAAGGACAACCACACCACACACAAAACTTGCTTGTTTGAATAAGCTGGCAATCTAAAGAAAGTAGCTTTTATGCTTAAAAGTAGGTATTAAAATAAAAGCATTTCCTTGAACTTAATCTACTTTCAGGTCAAAGATGTTGACAAATAAACAGCAAAATGATTAAACTTCCCCAAAAAGGCCCAAGATGTTAGAATACACAAAAGAAATTCAAAGCTACTAGCAGCAAAAGCTGAAATCATGAAGAGGGGGGGTTTGGTTTGACAGTTACCAGCCTTTTTGCCAAACTCTCCCTCCAGTTCAGCCTGGGTTCCAGTCAGAGGCAGATCCACCATTTCCATCGTCACCACATCTGACAGGGCCTCCTCTCTAGTCCACATTACACGCCCTGGAAAGTGAGAGTCATTATTGTTCTGTAATCACTCAGCTCGTCTTCCACACCCTGCAGCCTACAGTTTGTGTTGATGCTTTCCATCTACAACAGCATAGCAATACATATATTTTTTCCCTCTTTCCCTTTGTGATTCATACAGTGGCCTGATCTTGGCAGCAATTCTGATGAGTAAGAAGTGGGATATATGAAAGTGTTATGATTTGGCAAATTACTTTTTTTTTTCTTTTTTGGTACTCTGGACTGATATATTGGACCTCCATGGTAAACACAAAGAGTAATGAACTTCTCATTTGTTGCTTAATTGTCTCAATGGCCTGTGTATAAGAAAATGTGCTTTTCAAAAACAAGACATCTAAACATCAGCGTGTCTGTGAGATCGCTCTTAATTAATTTAATTGAATTTTTAAGATGGTACTTTTGCACCACCTAGTGGTAGAATTAAGTTGCACCAGCCACTTAATTCTACCTGCCGGAGCTTTCACTGCCATAAAAGATGTGCACACTGGTAGTGATCTGAACCTCTTCTGGTAAGAAATGGTACAGAGGTGGAAGCAGCAGGGAGAGAGACGAAATATACTTCAGTAAAATATAACAGTTTCCATCAAGCTTCAGTCTGAACAGCACTTACTTCCTTATGCTTAGTAATGACATATTCAAATTATTTTACAGGTTGATTGTTTTCTCTTCTCACAAGTCAACTTCTGTTGTACATAAACTAACAGAAAGCAGCATTTTAATCAGTTTGTAGACATAAATCAGACAAGCAGACCTCAGTTATGTAAGGGGTTCTGTTCAGACAGTAGTTTAAAGATCTTTAAAATGTTTTTGTAAATTTTAAGTTTCCAAAGAAATATATCAATCCAATATTAATAAACACTATGATAAAATCACGATTGATGTTCATAGCTGACAATAAATAATACCAATATATTTATTATATGACCTTTAGTTAAATGGTTTTGTGACAGTAGCATTGAACCAGGAAAGAAGCAAACATTACCCATCATGCCCTGAGTGGGTTGCTTGATCTCGTGGGACTATTGTTACCTATTATTTGCATAATGTCAGATCAGATAGTGATAAAGTTGACCAGAAATCTCAGATTAATTTTGCCCAGGCGTGATTTGTTTCAAACAGGTGTTTTCTGTTCATACCTGGCTGCTGTATAAAAGTAAGAGTGTGATCTTCTGTCTGAACCATCACTCTGTAGCCAACAGAATCATCTTTCTTCAGGAACGCTTGAACATACAACTGTAATACATAATCAAACATACTGGAGTTGTTAAACCATTATTCCTACAACAAGAAAAAAAAAAAATCACACTCTGAAATTTTAAAGTGATATTAAACATTGAAGGCCATAAGTTGCTTAACAAGAAACAAAGACTTTGTCAAATAAAACAGACTCACCTTTTCTGGTTTTCCACCATTGGGGTCCATAATAAAAATCAGACTTGTGTCAAGAAGCCTGCGTCCCGTTTCAGCACTATAGAGGTTAATAGTGCAAGCCTACAGGATATTAACAAATAATTTTCATGAATATCAAGTGAAACTCATGACATTGCTCTCCATTACTTACACAAGTCTGATTAACAACCTGTTCACAAAACTAAACGTGCATCACAAACATTTTAAAAGAAAAGGGCTTGTAAAACAGTCCCAAAGCAGCTACAACTATTATAATTTAACAGAAAAGCAGAAGTCAATGAACCTCATGGTGTAATTTCAAATAAACTTACAGTTTTGTTCTTGGGTGACATGACAGCAGCAACAGTCTTCTCACCAGCGGTTGCAAATGAAACCAGCGGCGCCTACGAATTAAACCAAATATGTCTCAATGTCTCTTCAATTATGAATTTTTAGTTTAACACAATAAAAGCCCTTTTAAGTGATGACATAAATAAATTTAGAAGCTTACATTTAAAGTAGACTAATTTTAGAAAGAAAACAACTTTGGAGAGGATGCTCCAGAAGTTTTTAGCTCTTGAGAGCTTGTCTCAAAGTCAAATTGTAGCTTTTAAGTAAAATGTGTTGAATATCAAAATAAGTTAACATTTCTCAATGGGAAACATCACAAATGACAAATGAAGAAACAATTACGTACAGGTTTGAAGTCCCTCAGTGTGACTATCTGACCATCCTTGAGCTGGAGAAGCAAATAGTAATCAGGGCCGAGGTGAAGGAAGAACTCCGACAGCGGGTGATGAGCAGCGTTAGGCTGGTGCGACACCAGGGACGGATGAAATCCAGAGTCTACTTCCACTCCAAGTGACTGAGAGAGAATATATATACATTTTTATAAAAGATCATGAAATACATCCACACAGAGCTACCCAAACTAGAGCAAAAATCATACATTGTCATTTCACAGTAGCAGTTTTTGTCTTATTTTGCTTGATACCTGCAGGGGGATCTGAGTCATCTGGGACTGTAGTTTTAAGTCAAGTGTGTAAAGGGACATGGTCGTAGAGTCTACACATGTCAATATGTCCTGGCCAACCACTGCACAGCTGGCTGGTATGTCAGACAGCCAAGGAGCTTCAACTGACATCTGAAAGCATCACAAAAAACAAATGAAAAAAAAAAACAAAAAACAAACAAAGTGAATATAAAATGTTTAAAATATTTCAACATTTTTATTCTACATATGTAATGTGTCATTCGAGTTTTCCTTTTTTTTTTTTCAATATTGCTTTTATAAATTTGGATTACCTGTTTAATTATCTCTCCATCCTCAATGCTATAAACAACAATAGCAATGTGAGAATGGGGAACGACTCCCAATGCATAAACTTGACCATTTCCACCAGAATACACAGCCTGGTAATCCACAGTTTCACTGTGAAAGTAAGATTAAATGACAAGGATTAAAAAAAAAAACAACTGTCAAATGTAAATTTATTCTACAAATTTAAGCTTGTGTTTTTTCCAGTATCAAGGTAAACACAAGATTAAGCAGAATGTAGGCAAACTGCCTTAACTGTTGACTCAATAACATTAAAAACACACATCATTTTACCTCTCTGGTAGGTTCTCTATCCATTTTTGATGTCCATGCGAAAGGTAATGGAGAGAGAGGGTAGTTTTCTTCAAAACAGCTACATTTTTAACTGTGCCTTGTTGTCCAACAAAACAGGCAGACTGGAAACTGAAAATCATTTAAAAAATAAGTTAAGATTTAATCAAAACAAAAGTAGTTTTAATCCAGACAAAAACAACTCAGGGAGGTAATCACCTGCCGGAGTCAAGCACAATTTCCCAGTTCAAACCACCGATATTTATCTCCCAGGAACGCAGCAAGCGCCCGTTACCAACGACTAGCACCGCATCTGGGAAGCAAAAACAGTTTTATAGATGACAAACTGATAGAAACGAAACAAAAAACTCTGAATTTCATCTGCATTACCTTGTCCATGTTGAAGGAGAGCATCAATGTTTCCCTCTGGCCCAGTTTTGTCCACATGTCGCCAGACTATAACACACAGAGAAAACACAGTAGCAGGCAAGTTATAAACTAACAATAATAATAAATAAATAAATGAATAAAATCAGAATAATGTCACATTTTCCAACTAACAAAATACTCACAGAGTTCTCCTGTCCTCGTATTTAGAGCAGCAAAAACGTTACTCTCTGTTGCCAGAAGCACTTTCTTGGATGATTGCATATGTGTGTCAAAATGAGAAAAACGAACTTTGCCTACATACTGTTGTCTCCTGTGAAAACGAAAAAAAAGTATTAATTCAACCTTTTTTTAAATACAATTTTTGCTTGTTTCATTCAAAAGGGAGAGAGAAACTTTGGCTGTATGACACGCAGCTCAATTTAAAAAGAAAATAAAAAAAACCAGAATATATTGGGTGTGAGGTAGTTTTAATATAATCAGGATTATTTTATGGTTTAAATCACCCTCGTTCACGTCAACTCATTAAGTTTATGAAATCATTTGATTTTCTAAAAGACAATCCGATAACAGCGAACAAGCCAAAACTATTTGAAATAAACAACCAAGACAAAAACTCTTTAATTATGACGAAATACCCGATATAAAAAGTCCACAGCAAACACACCGACTCGCAGCTACTTGCTGTGACAGGTGTTAGCATTAGCATGTCCATACCGTTAAAATATAAAAACGAACCACCTACGTCACGACTTCAGTTGATTGTCTTACCAGTCAAATTTCCCTACTTGATCCTCAAACACAGCCTCGACAATGCTCCACAAAATAATTAATTTTATAAAAGGTAAGATGAGCTTTGCCATTGCAGCAGTAGCCTTGGCTTCAAAAGGAGAAGGAAGTCGGAAGTTGACGGACTTCCTTTTAGTCTCGTAAACGTTAGGTGCTGCCCCCTGCAGGCCAAAATGGCGCACAGCGCGTGAAAAATACAACGACTTGTCTCTCGACGGAAATTATGTGATAGTGACCAATAACGTGTATTTCTATTTCATAACTAGGACTTGAGCTTATAATCCTTAAATTTTCAGCAAATTTATTGCCATGATATGACTTCTGTCCTTGGCAACAGAGCAAAAACATAAATCAGTTGTGCACCTCAACTTTATCAGGTCTTTGGAGCTTTTATCACAATACATGGGGTCAACAGTCCAGAGCAGCGGAGAATGTGGAAAAGAGGGGAAAAAATCTGTGTAAGCAGGTTGGGTGAAGAAAAGTGTCATTAGTGATGTGTGATAAAAGAATATCAGCAAGATTGAAAGGAAAGGTGTACAAGACAATGGTGAGACCAATGATGTTTTATGGTTTGGAGACAGTGGGACTGAGGAAAGGACAGGAGGCAGAGCTAGAGGTAGCAGAAATGAAACTGCTGAGGTTCTCTTTGGACAGATAGGATCAGGAACAAGTACATCAGAGGAATGCCACATGTTAGATATTTTGGAGATAAAGTCAGAGAGGCCAAACTAACCCATCCTAATTTTTTTATCTTTTAAATATCAGTTCAGATAACTTTGAAAACAAATTTTGGCCCACGTGATAAGCAGTTGGTGTTTTTAGAAATGTGACCAGTTCAGTGACATTATTGGTGAAGAACCACTCTGTGTTTTGAGCTTGTTGTTTATGTGCGTCTTGAAACATTTAACAATGATGTCAGACAGTGGATCTGTCACATTCATGGACATGAGTGCGATGTATCTGCTGAGATGTTACAAGTATGCAAAGGTCACTTGAGATACCAAAACTGAGGAAGTTGAACATTTCCGGTCTGATATTAAAATCTTTTTTCTTGATCAAAGCCCACAGTTCACTATATAGCTGCTAAAAGAGGATGTCACAGTTTTCTTGGTTGCGTGGTACATCTGCTCTTTTTAAGAGACTCAAAACCAAACTGCTAAGATGTAGGTGTAAATAAATCACACAGTGATTCAGCAACAGTCTTCAGCCAGAGCCTTCTTCAGATTTGCTTCGTCACAGACAATAGGATCTCCTGTAGCGAATGGAGATCCTACCTTCCCTCAAAGATTCTGAAGAAACTGAAATCATGAGAACAAATGCAATAATGAATTCTCCATCAGGATTAATAAAGCACTTTTTGAATTTGAACTGAATTTGAATTGATCAACTTCTTCATTTAATCTTCGTAATGGCCGATCATGTGGTTGACACAGAAAACTGCCTCATGTCTCTTGGTTGTGTGGATGTGAAGATAATGTGTGTGT
>JAOWBL010000022.1:3688625-3704950 GCA_028564865.1 Zenarchopterus dispar | reverse complement strand
TATATATATATATATATATATATATATATATATATATATATATATATATATATCGATGGTTAATACCAACGTTGGCACAACCTGAAGGCATACATCAGCATTTTCAAGTTCTTTTGGTGGTGCATGGGTGTGTGTGAAAGTATATTCCTTTCACTAGCCCTCCTGATAGTCTAACATGTTTCATTGAACGCTGTAGAGGACAAGAAAAAAAACATGTAAAAAGAAAACGAGAAAGAAAGGAAAAAATGAAGCTAAAAAAGAGATAAAGTTTCTGTCAAAGAGAGTTAAAATCACTGAGAGAGGGACACAAAAGAGCAGTAGGGGGAATACGAGACAGTGATGGGTGAATCTTGGTGATTGTGTTGTGTGTTGTAGTGTGTGTGTATGTAATGTGTAGTGTTAGAAAAAAGATAAATAAAAAACAGACAATTTAGGACAAATGGATATATACAAACAATATACTGTCCTTTTGTTTGTATATATCAATTTGTCCTAAATGATATGAATAAAATAAAGTTACTTACTAAACTTTACATCATTTTATTGCCATTTTCCCATTACCTTTTGAGAAAGATCATAATGAAACTTAAAATGACAAAAAAATATGTATTCAAAAAACTATACTGTCCTTTTGTTTGCATATACCATTTGTCCTAAACTATATAAATACAGTCTACTTACTTACTAAACTTTAGATCATTTTATTGACATTTTCACATTACTTTTTTACAAAATCATAATGAAATTTAAAATGACTTAGAAGTAGCCTATTTCCAGTCTGATTTTCAACAGATGCTGCCATGAAGCATCTGTACTTCACTAGTAAACACTCGCAGGTATGGGCTGCCACAGAGCGCCCCCTGTCATTTACTTTTTCAGATACTTCCGTCACAAGGTAGTTTTTTTTTTTCTAGATTTCAAGATGGCGTCAAGCGGAGGAGATGGGGAACACGAATGGACAGCGGCTGTACGGCCTCTTTTATCAGCTTCGTACACTGCTTTTGAAACGAAGGAGCTACCTCAGCTTATCGGTTCTATAATTAACAGGTAACTAGTTAGATGTCAGTGAATTTCGGGCAGCTGTTTGTTGGTATCCCGGTGTCTGCTTGGTGAAGTTAATGATGTTCTAACGCTGCTAACATTAGCATCGCCGACTTCAGCTTAACTTAAACTGGTGGGGACTAAGTTTCTGGCTGTTGCTAATGTGCTAACACCTGCTAACTTATTCAAAATGTTTTCAAGGCGTACTGGTCAGTAACTTACAAAAACCATTGGACATAAGGTTAAAGTGATGCACGACATTTAATGTAACGCTGTCTCGTTTAACAGCGTCGCGGTGTAACGAGTTGGAAAATTGCTTCATCATTAGCTACCTAGCGCTAGCCTCCGAGCTAACTAAGGCCCCCCCTTAACCGTTCACTAATGTTATAATGTCCATGTCAGGGTATTTGTCACCTTTATTAACCAAATTAAATATGATTTGGCTTAACAGGCGTTAACTGGTTATTAAAGTGTCAGGTGTCACAGGCGGTATACCCTGTTTGATTATGTTTGGGCCAAAAGTAGGCGGGGATCTCATTACTCAGCTTGTATTTTTGTCAGGTGATTATGAATCGATTTAAATGTATTGTTTGTTTATTGTTAGCCATTTTAGTTTAGCAGCTGTGCATGGAGGGATCACCCTGATTATAAAGTGAAAAGCGTCTAAACTGCAGCTTGGTTGTCACTTGACACTCCTGTTAAGTTGTGACTTGTGCCGATTCCTCTGAGCGATCAAGTGAAAAGCTTCCTGCAATGTTTATTAGTTTCATTTTCCAAATAAATACCCATCCAGCAAACAGGCGTCCTACTGCTGCTAGGACTTATAGGTTTAGGATTAAATTTGTTCTATGCCTCTAATGAACTTTTTCTTTGAGGACTTTGTAGTTATCTTTGCATCTTATACACGTTTAGTAGAAATGTTGTGTTTCTTCCGTTTTAGTTGCATAAACCTTGCAGATCCGGTTAGTTAAAATTCTTCATGTTTATGCCCAATCTGTGAAGATGACATGAAAGCAAAAGGCAAGATATGAGTTTTAGCTTGAATAAAAAACAATCACTCTAAATTTAGTATCTATCTATCTATCTATCTATCTATCTATCTATCTATCTATCTATCTATCTGTCAACATTGTAGGTAGCAAAATTGAGATCAGGGCTGGGCAATTGTTTACTTGAAAATCAAATATGACATTCAGATCCTATAACACTGTCAGTGTTCCATGAGGGCAATAATAATAATAATAATAATAAATAATTGCTCATTAAATATAATAGAGGAAAATGTTAAACAGTACTGGTTTGACTTTATATTGTGCAGTCCAAGATGGGATTTTCTCAAAATATTGCATATGTTATGGGTTGTGACTTGTTTCGCATTGCCCTCCTGCAGAGATTTCACATTGCAGACTCTCTAGTTTTCTTTGTTTATTGGGTTTGAGTTGTCTCATCGTGCTGCATTGCACAGTTGAAAAAGCTGCCATTTTGGTTGCATCATGTTTTCTTCTGTATTTCAGCTGCAGTGGATAACAACATGTAAATCTTTTTAATTTTGTTTGTACCATTTGTCCATTGTTGCATAAATTAGATGTGCAATTTTGGCTAGACACTGCTGTGTGGCTGTGCCCTAATTTTCATTCAGCACCAGCCTTTCAAAGGAAAAAAAGAAATGGCCATATCAAAAAGCTGAGTAAGCTCCATCTCCAACCCAAAACCAAAAAATAAATACCTGTAGTAATCCCTTACAATTCCACAAACAAGGTACCAAAATGTCACAAGCTGAAGTATAAAAGAGATCATATAACTGAGAACTGTACCAACATGCCACCAAGTAAGAGTTCACAAGCCCCTGTTTTTGTTTTTTTGTTTTTAAACCACAAAGTTACAACAATTTGGCTATGATTCTCATTTGAAGTCATTTTTACATAGAAATGTTATGACTTATAGAACTGAAAAAGGTTTATTGCAATGATGTATAATTTTTGCGATGATTCTTTCTGTTAAACATTAGTTTTTGTTGTCAAACTGTGCAAGACTTTACGACAAAAAAGGGTCAACACTCATATGAGAACAATTTTGACTATATGTACCTTTGCTCCAGTGAGTGTGTTAAGTTTGTAGACTTGAAGATTTTGAAGTCCTGCACTCATCCCTTTGTAAATTAAACATGTGAAACATGCAGTAAAAAAAATATGTTAAGCTGCATGTACACTCTCACCACAAACACAATTTTAAAAAAAATGCACTCACACACACGGGGTGTCTCAGAATCACTGTATTGCCCATCCCAGTGAAACAGGTTCACAGACTAGGAAATTGCTCTGGTGTAATGGTGCAGATATAACATGAAATAGTGGAAAAAGTAATTAAATAAAAATAAAATGAGAATAAGGTATAAGAAAAGTAGGTATAAGTTTACAAAAAAGAAAAATATACAATATGTACATGTGTAAACAGTAGCAGGTGCATAGTTTGGCTGTTTTACGAGTCACTTAATTATTGTTAATGAGTCTGATGGCTGAGGGGAAGAAGCTGTTCTTGTGGTGGGAAGTTCTGGTCCGGGTGGACCTGTAGTCTCCTGCCTGAGGGGAGGGGGTTGAACAGGTTGTGTCCAGGGTGAGAAGGGTCAGCCACAATCCGACCTGCACGGCCTAAGATCCTGGAGGTGTACAGGTCCTGTAAAGGTTGGAGGTTGCAGCCGATCACCGTCTCAGCAGTGCGCACAGTGCGCTGGACTCTGTGATTGTCCCTGGTGGTGGCCTCAGTGTGCCATATGGTGATGGAGGAGGTGAGGATGGACTCGATGATGGCTGTATAGAACTGCACCATCATCTCAGTCAGCAGTTAGTTTCCTCAACTGCCGCAAGAAGAACATCCTCTGCTGAGCCTTCTTGATGAGGGAGCTGATGGTCTACTCCCACTTGAGGTCCTGGGTGATTGTGGTACCCAGGAAGCGGAAGGAGTCCCCAAAGGAGATGGGGAGATCCATGAGGGGAAGGGAGGATGGTGGGGCTGAGACTTTCCTGAAGTCCACGATCATCTCCATTGTCTTCTGAGCATTGAGCTCCAGGTTGTTGCAGCTGGACCTGGACACCGGCCGATCCACCTCCGTCCTGTAGGCAGACTCATCTCCGTCTGAGATGAGCCCACTGAGGGTGGTGTCGTCTGCAAACTTGATCAGCTTCACAGACTGATGGCTGGAGGTGCAGCAGTTGGTGTACAGGGAGAAGAGCAGAGGTGAAAGTATACAGCCCTGAGGGGAGCCGGTGCTGATGGTCCGAGTCTCCGAGATGTTCTTCCCCGCCCACACGTACTGCCTCCGATCCATTAGGAAGTCAGGGATCCACCTGCAGATGGAGTCGGCCACGTTGAGCTGAGAGAGCTTGTCTTGGAGCAGAGCTGGCAGGATTGTGTTGAACGCAGAACTGAAGTCCACAAACAGGATCCTGGCGTAGGTTCCCAGGGAGTCCAGATGCTGCAGAATGGAGTGAAGGGCCAGGTTAACAGCATCATCGACATACCTGTTGGCTCCTTAGGCGAACTGCAGTTGCTCCAGGAGGGGGGCGGTGATGGTCTTGAGGTGGGAGAGGACCACATTTAAATTACTTCATGACTACAGACGTCAGTGCCACAGGCCTGTAGTCATTAAGTCCAGTGGTCCGTGGGGATTTTTGGGGGATGGGGATGCCGATGGAGGATTTGAAGCAGGTTGGCGCATGACCCGACTTCAGGGAGGCGTTAAAGATGTCCGTGAAGAGAGGAGTTAGCTCATCTGCACAGTGTCTCAGGGTGGAGGGGAAAACATCATCCAGCCCAGGAGCCTTGCATGGGTTCACAGTGGACTTTGATGGAGGTAGTTGATAGGGATCATATATGCTTTCAAACTATTCAGAATTCCTTTGTGCTTTGGTTAATAACTTATCACGGTAAACTGATTTTAAAATTGGCATTCCCAAGCGCTATATCAGCATTGATAATTTTTAATGCTGTTTCTAGTTGCAGTTTAAGTTGAGTGATGGATAAGTAGTAACTGTAGTTACAGATGTCAACAGTTCTGTGAGCACTAGTAAGCCCTGTGTGTTAGTGTGTGTGAGAGAGTAAGGTGGCAGTTTTTAAATCATATGCTCTACCAGTAAGTACTGATTTTTTCCAAAATGTAGTATTAAGTGTGGAAACAACTGTACAAGCCACATTTCATGCAAACAAAATATCCAAATGGTACACCGGTTGCTATACCAGTTCTAAAAGAAGACAAAAATATAATTACTGGAATCATAAATTAATATTTTTTTCACATATTTTTGTATTTTGTCTTTCATCTGGTCTCATTCTGGAAAAAAAAAGCATGTAATGAACCAATTACACCACAAAGTGAAAATAAATGTTATGGGTCAGCCTGAGCTGCCAAAGACAATTGAAGTGCTTCTACTTGTGGTCATGGATATATTTAGGATGTGGACTATATTTACAAGCACTTATTTCTTTTGTTTGGTACTGCAGAGACATAATTTATTTATTTGTTCAATTTTTTTTGTTTGCTGTTTCCTCAAAATATCACGATGGGGAATGAGGTTGTCCTGTCTGGTGAAAATGGTTCCCTGAACCAGCATTTATTTCCCACATCTCTCACTTATCTGTGAGAGTGTATTTGTGACACTATGTAGAGGTGCAAGTTAAGGAAGTGGTGGAGATACTTTAGCAGACTGAAATTCATCCAGTGTCACTGTTTTTTGAGAGGAAAAAATTTGCTGTAAATTTTGCATGAAAATGTACATTTGACACATTGTGACAATCTACTTTTCATTTGCAGTGAATCAGACATTCTTCACCATGACAAACAGTATGAGCCTTTCTACTCATCATTTGTGGCTCTCTCTGCACATTACATCACAACAGTATGCGGACAAAGTATGTATATATATATTTTTTAAATCAGCATTGAGGAAAAAAACATTTAAACCTGTAAGATTGTGTTTCTCCCTACTAATAAATGAATCTCGTTCTTTTTCTAGTACCGAGAAATCAGTTGTTGTCTGTTGCAGCAGCATGCAAAATATTGATTGAATTCTCATTGCTGCGCCTGGAGAACCCGGATGAAGCATGTGCAGTATCCCAGGTGAGGAAAACAAATTACACAGGTTCTAATTCTCTAAAATTTGTGTCTACATTTAATGGGATGTTTTTGATCATTTTCTCCATCAACCACTTAAGCTTTATTGAGGCATATGGAGTTTGGGATATTCTGACTCCCATCCTTATCAGTTGACCAATAACAGGTTTTTAGCTGAGCTTTTTTGTTTGAACATGGACTGTTTGTGCTGAGCAATATTATTTTTTCCCCTCTTCTCTACAGAAACATCTAATTCTTCTAATAAAAGGACTTTGCACAGGCTGCAGCAGACTAGATCGTACAGAGATCATTACTTTCACTGCTATGATGAAGTCTGCCAAGTTGCCTCAAACCATCAAAACGCTTTCAGACGGTAAGTGTCACTAAAATGACAAACAAAAGTATATTTCACTCACTTTTATATTGCATCTCTGGAAGAAAAATGATTTAAAAGTATATATATTTAGAAAGTCACCAAAACTTTTGGAGCAGATCATAAGTTACACCAAATTTTTAATAGTTTCCTATATTGCTTGATGTAATTAGAAGTTATACACTACTGGAAGTGAAAATTGACAGTGATGTCATGTCTATAGCAAAATAAATTTATGGTTTTGTTTGTAATTATTTTTCAAATATTCTATAGTGGAAGATCAGAAGGACTTGCCCAGTACTGTGAACCCAGAGCTTCGACAAAAAGAAGTACAAATGAACTTCTTCAATCAACTGACTTCAGTTTTTAATCCTGACCTCACCACCATCTTGGCCTCTCCATCAACAGCCCACATGCAGGCAAGTGTTAAAAACACAACTCAAAACACATCTCTAAATTTGCTTACTGTACTCCAATACAAGTGCTTTGTTTTTAAATAATAATTTAAATCATTTTTAAATTCTCTGAAATTGTAGGCTGAGAGTGACAGTGATGATCAAGCCACAGATCAAGCTGTTCAGGCCAAAATGAAAAATGCCTTTGTCTCCCAGAATGTGTCAAGCTTACAAGAACTTGGTGAGTAGAGTTTTCTTTGTTGCGAGGGATTTGGGAGCCGGGAGTACTTGGTTTGTCCTAATTGGTTGTTCTAAAAGACACTGTAACAGTTCATTTCTTTTGCAGACTTCCCTAGGAAAACAAAACAACAAAAAAAAGAAGAAAATACCAAAGAGAAAAAAAAACAGACACAAAAATTTATAAATGCTGTAAAATTGTAAATTCCTTAAGTCACATTGCTTGTATTGCAGTAGGATATATACATTAAATATCAGTAAATGTGTGAATAAAGACTTACTTTTTCATGTTGTTCTGGTGCTAATATAGCAGTTTCTGAAAAGCTGGACTCAAAATATTTTGAGTGCCATTCATCCCGTTTATTATGTAGTCATGGTAATTGTTAATTTTCAATACTTTCTTTATAATTTGTCTCTCAAGGTGGATCAGAGAAGTTGCTACGAGTTTGCCTCAACCTGCCCTACTTTCTACGTTACATCAACCGCTTTCAGGACGCTGTGTCGGCCAACTCTTTCTTCATCATGCCTGCCACAGTGGCTGACGCCACTGCTGTCCGGAATGGGTATTTATTTTTTATTTTAAGTTGTTACTTTGTTTTTTTTTAATTTATAAAAAATATTAATGTAGTACATTTCCTGCATGACTATAATAAATGGATTAACCCACCCCTTCCCTGTTAAATCTTCAACTGACATAGCATATTTGAAATTCTTAGATTTCACTCATTGGTGATTGACGTCACCATGGCTCTGGACACTCTGTCTTTACCTGTCCTCGAACCTTTGACACCAGGGAGACTACTGGACATGACGGTTCTTGCTTTGAGCTGTCTCTATGCGGGTAGGTGTTGAATCTTTGAGGGTAAAATAAACCCCATTTTACAGTAAGTGTGAATGATAAATTAAGAACCTAAATGAATTTAAAAAAAAAAAATTGAAGGTAAAAGTAGTGTGTGTCTTTCTTTAAAGTTCAGCAGATTATCAAGCATAGCAGTCAAGAAATTATCCTGAAACATTGTCATCTGAACTGTTAAAACTTCAA
This sequence comes from Zenarchopterus dispar, assembly GCA_028564865.1. Taxonomy (NCBI): domain Eukaryota; kingdom Metazoa; phylum Chordata; class Actinopteri; order Beloniformes; family Zenarchopteridae; genus Zenarchopterus; species Zenarchopterus dispar. Next base: position 3,696,755 of record JAOWBL010000022.1, on the reverse strand, counting down.
CAACACCTAATTTTATTAAATAACTGAAAATAACTGAATACAACAGTGTCATAAATATTTCTTCCATGTTATCTAAAGTTGAATTGATAATCTAAAATGTTTTTTACCTGTTCAGGTGTGAGCGTGGCCACTTGCATGGCCATTTTACAGGTAGGCAGTGGCTTGCAGCTGCGCTCTGCTTCCACGGGGACGAAGGAAGAGGACTATGAAAATGATGCTGCCACAATTGTTCAGAAATGTGTGAGTATCATGAGGAAATCACGCATCCACTTTTAGCTGTAAGGTTTTGCATATTAAGACATTATAAGAAAATGTTCTGGTTTTTACTGAGCCTTAAAATAGAGAAAGTGGTACATGACATTACAATATAATTTATTCAACAGAAACTTAGACAAACTGGAATGTGTGGAAAGATTTAAGTACACCCCATGATTCAGTGTCTTTTTTTTTTTTTCCTCCAAACAATTTTTGTGAAGCAGTAACTTGACATAATGCTTAGTCTCTTAAATCCCTGTGGATGAACTTTGGCCCACTCATCTTTGCAACGCTGCTTTAGATTATTGAGATTTGCAAACTTTTGTTTGCTCAAAGCTCTCCTAAGATATTGCAGCAACATTGCATTATGGCTTGGTTTTAAACTGAATCATGGTATGATCCTGATTTTTTTTGTTTGTTTGTTTTTTTGTTTTTTTTTTACCCATTCTGACACAGATTATCTGGTAATTACTAAAAGGAAATTAAAAAAACTTTGATATACAAAGGAGTCCTTGGTCAACTGCAAAGTATCAGTATAAGTTAATCAGTCCAAATCATCACCCCCACACTTGGGTTTTGTCTGTTAAAGAAAAATTAGTCCAGAAATGTTCTGGCTTGATCAGAAACAACATTGCAAGCCTAAGCTGTACTCCCATTTTCTTTTTAGAGAGCAAAGGCACTCTATTGGAATCTCTCTAAATAAGTCATACATGTGCAAGTTCATACACTTTTGAATTATAAGCAAGATTATCTTCCAAACTGAGGATTTCAGAATCGAAGATGCATAAGCCTTCTCCCTGTACTTAATTTCTTGGAGCATGGTATAACCTTGGGCTATGCAGATTTAACCCACCTACATCATGTCAACATATGACTGTGGCCTACCCCGTTTCTTGTTACCCTGCTATGCCATATCTGATACTGGGTAATTCTGATTACACGTCTGAATTGTAGGTGTTATAAAAACAGCCACCTGTGATACCATCCAAGGGTTTTCTGAAGAGTTCTTTTAAAGCCTTTTTTCACTGTATTGCATAATGTCATGTTGTAAGTGGATGTTGAATAACTACAGAAACTAATAGAAGTGTACTTCTTTTCTCTTGACAGTATTGCATACTTTTTAGACTAAAATTAAAAAGCAAGGGAAAAAAAAGTTCTATTTTTTTTTTTGTTACTTTCCTAAAACGGTCTAATGCTTCTGGATACCATTGTTAGTGGTATCAGATTGTCTTGATGTTTCTGCAATTAAATGACTTTCTATCATTTGTACCCTATGAAGAGGCAAGACTAAAAAATAATGAGTACCAATTTGTGTCTCTAACAGCTGGAGATCTATGAAATGATTGGACAAGCAATCAGCAACTCTCGAAGAGCTGGTGGAGAGGTGAGTACCCGGTTTGGGTGAAATACTAAAACAGTTAGGTAGGTAAAAAAAAAAAAAAGAGAGAATATGTTCTGATTTTTCTGGTGAGTTTCAATTCTCAAGTGGAACTGACTAAAAAGATGAGAATATAAATTCATATATTTTTCCTTTCACTCTGTTCACTTTAGCATTATCAGAACTTTCAGCTGCTCGGAGCCTGGTGCCTCTTAAACAGCCTTTACCTGATTCTCAACCTGAGCCCAACTGCACTGGCAGATAAAGGCAAAGAGAAGGATCCACTTGCTGCTTTGCGTGTTCGGGATATTGCTACTCGCACCAAAGATGGCGCAGGATCGCCTAAACTTGGTCCTGGCAAGGGGTAACTTGGAATATGAAAATATTAAGTCTTTCCTTTCAAGTTGGCTTAGTTTTTTTAATTTTATATTTATATTTTTATACATGTATTTATAATTTGTTAAATATTTTATGTTTGTAAGTGAAGGCATACACAGCAATTAAGTTGAGTTTCTGAAGTGTCTATAATTAAAAAAGTCACATGAAAGGCCTGTATTTGACATTCTTGCCAACTACTCAGGGCTCAGCAAATTCTTTAAAAGCCAAAGCCTTATTTATGACTTTCCTTATTACATGTCATTCGAAAAAGTCATCAGTAATGAATGATTTATTTATTAGTTGTCTTATTCTATGTTTTTCTCAAAGACATCAAGGATTTGGAGTCTTGTCCGTCATTCTGGCAAATCATGCCATCAAACTTTTGACTTCACTTTTCCAGGATCTGCAGGTGGAGGCTCTGCATCGGGTAAAATATACATTCACACTATTTCTGAGTCCTGTTGTGATATTTGTCCATATATTTTTATTATCTCTGTATTTTGTTGTAAAATAAATGTAAATTTCATAAGTTGGAGTATTGCCTCTAAATAAAATTATGTTTAAAGCTCCCTACCCCCTAAAAAAAAGCAAAATTGTCAAAAGATATTATTGCAGTGCTAACTTAAGTTAAAGCTTAGAAAATGAAGACATTACTAACATGCAGCAGTGTTGTCATTAGCAAGAGCTTTGAAAAGTAGATTAACAAGTTTCTTTTACACAGTGAGATAGTTTAGTTGATATAAAAGAAGAAAATGTAGTTTTTGGAGTTTTTCAAATGTATTTTCTTTTTTTTTAAACCAACCATTTTTTATTATCTTTGCGAGAGGGTTGACATTGTTACAACCAAATCTGCAACATTCATTGACTTGCTGAATTTCTTCTGGATAAATGTCATTACAGGACTGAAGAAGCTTAAATGTATTGAATTTGGTGGTAATCTCTGCATAGAAAGAAACTATTATCTCATAACTGGGATGATATTTTTCTTATGGAAAAGACACAAACTCTCTTTGAATTATTGAGTGTCATTATGATCTTGTGTTTTGACGTGCACGACTTATGAATGTTTTTAGCAGATCATGTCACATGATTCACTGTGAAAAACCAGAAGCACATGTTTTGAAACCTGTCAGATCTGCTTTTATGAATTCCCCTTTTGACGTATTAGTGTGCCAGTGTACCAGATATTAAGTTACAATATATAACGTAAAGGCATCTTAAAATAACCTCAGAAAAAATGAATAATTTCCTTTTATATGAAGGGCTGGGCAAGCGATGGACCACCAGCTGAGCTCAACATCATGGCGCAGAGCACTTCCATTCAGAGGGTCCAAAGACTAATCGACTCAGTGCCCCTGACCAATCTGCTATTCACTCTTCTCTCCACTTCTTACAAAAAGGTTTGTATATTTGTATCATATAATGAATTTTTTAAAAATTGTAAGTTAAATGGTGTAGTGGGATATTTCACCTAACAGTGACAAAATTAGATTGTTTGCATTTAAAGCAACCAAATTTTTTTAGAAGTATGTTTAAGACAAATATCGCAAACAATGTTTCTTATAAATTGGATGTATATTTTGAAAGAAAAGTTAGGTGAAATATTTGAATACTTAAATGCTGTTTCTTACCTTTCTGTCCATCAGGCTTGTGTTCTTCAGCGCCAAAGAAAGGGCTCAGTGAGCAGTGACGCCAGTGCTTCAACTGATTCAAACACCTACTATGAGGATGATTTCAGTAGTACAGAGGAGGACAGCAGCCAAGGTACTTTATATTTCTGGATTCACATTACACATCAGCACTTTAGAACAGTGGTTTTCAGTGATTGTGGTAGATTGTCAATTCTGTCTTGGGGAATTATTCAATTTCACTTAATATGTTAAAAAAAAAAAAAAAAAGTTATTGCAAATAATTTGCCATTGTTGAGTGTTTTTGCATAAAATGTAGTCACTACCAGAGTGATTAGCTACTCTTCCATGTCAGTGGGTGGTTGTAGATAGCTCTCGAATTACCTTTTTAATTTAACACAATAGTGTTAAACACAAAAGATGGTGGTAACAAAACATGGATTTTTGGATGTGTGGTGTAAGATTTTTCCATTCTTAAAAAAAAAAAAAAAAAATGCCGTTCCTCAAACGGTTGAAAAACATAGTTTTAGAAAGCCTCCTAAAATTTTTTGCCAAAATATCCATTCATATGGGAGTTTATGTTTTGAACAAAACAAGAAATGATTTTACCCAAGAAAGAATTTATATATTGCAACAATTATCATGCAGTCAGATTAAACTAGTGGTGTTGTTACTTTTTGTTAATTAGTAGTCAACATCTGAAATGGACCAAAAACACACTTGCATGTAATGTCAGAACTTTGAACAGTATCCGTTCTTATCTGAGGACAACTTTGGATAAAATGTTTTGATCTACTTCAAATGTTCACTACTGTAGTTCTATACTTTTCAGTAAGAAAGAAATGTTAAGCTCCAGGGCTGACAGTATTACTGTCACAATTGCTGTAATTTAATGTAAATTAATTTAATTCATAATTCAGTAGCTACCAGAATTAGTCAGTTACGTTTGACTAATGATGGTTCACATTTATTCTTTAGTCAGGACTGAACTCTCTGAAATCTGGATTTACCACCAAATGTAACTGCTGCAGAAAAATACCTAAAGTTTTTGCATGTAACAGACTAACCTTTAAGAATACCTCAAATATAATATTTTACTATTGAAACAGCTTTAGCATAGTGCCCACTTCAACACCACACCCTCCTGGCTTTTGGGCTGTCACAAAGCGTATTACTTTGCATTTGATTTTTGTTCTAATATATTGGTAATTACAAATAGATAAAAGAAAAGGCATTAGTTAAAATTTAGACCTGGTTATCCTGGTCCAAAAATGCCACTAAATCTTTGTGGCAACAGTGTAAAATGGAGTTGGGTATGACCTTGAATTAACATCAGTTATAAAATTGCATTGAAGGAAAATTCTCTGTGCATTTAAAATATTAATTTTAATTATAGAATATAAAAGGCAGATCTGATTAGCTAAGGTTACAAGTAGTGAAGAGATTTGTTTTGTATAATGAATAAATTGACCTTAGTAATCTGTAAGCTTTGTTTAGTGTTTACACAGAATACCTCAGATTGGTCCCTGAGATTCAATTGTGAAAAGTTGTAATATTCGTTAGGTGTTAGGGTGAAGATTAGTCTGTAAGGTAATAACAGCAATGAGTGTGTATATGTGTGCGTGTGTGTGTGTGTGTATATATATATATATATATATATCTATACAATATATACGCGCACACGTTGATGCATTTATTAATTTTTGTCCCTTCATCACACAGTGACAGTGTAGTTGACAGTCTTTACTATTTCAGCAGAGAGAAGACAGGAGAAGACAAATGCAGCTTGTGTCTCAGGTCAGCAGTTTTCTGTCCTCAGGTCAAAGACTTGGTGTCCAGATCACTGTCCAAGATTCATTTTTGTTATTGTATGTCACACAGTTTAGGCTCTGAGCTGTGAACCTAAAAGCATAGAAAATGATCAAGCCAGAGATGAACAGCCGCTACTTTAATAAAGTACAATTTCCTGTCGTTTATGTAAAAAAAAAATTATGCAAATATATATTTTTTTATTTTTTGCTGTGAAGTTCATCTGTGGCTACTTTTTGTTTCAAAGGATGATGCCAATTTTATTGATCTGTGGGTGCTCATTATTTTTACAATTGAAGTTTGAAAAACAAAAACAAAAAAAAAACAAAACCGACCATCCATCTAGCATTAACAGCATAGCAGTTTTCTACATTGGTCATAATCGTGGACATCATCTGTGCATACTTTTTATTTTAGATAGTGGATAGTGATAGGATAGTGATTAAGAAGAAATAGGTTGTCAAATACAACATTTAAACTATAGAAATACAAATGGTATTGTCTCATTTTACATCAGGTATGAAAATAAATATATCAAATATTTATTAAAAGGAGTGCTCACCACTTAGCTCCATTCTCTATGCAGATGATGTTATGTATATGGTTCTCTGCCTTTGTGGTGTAAATTTCAATAGTCTTAATACTTGATTTGACAATTCAAAATTACTGTTACAGATTTTGTGGTTATATTATTTTCTTGGCTAGTACCTCATTCTGTTTGGCAAGAAAAATTGAAATCAAATTGCGATCAAGAATAACAGACCTGGTGAATACATTTTTTAAAAATGTAAAAATAATGTAGGACCCACATCAAACTGTTGGTATCATTCTTAAATAAATTAACTAAAGTTGAGCTTAAAGGGCTTAAACATGCAATGCTGTGTCTTGCTGTCACCTGAAAACTTTTGATTTTTGTATGTTGCATGCAAATGTGAATATTAACTTGATGTGATCTTTCAAAACATAAAGGGTATCTTGTTTTTTACTTAAAATTATATCACTGAAGTTGGGCGATAGGCGTGAATGGCTTGTTTGTTGTGACTTAGGTGACAAAGTTGGGACAAGGACCTAGTTACACCAAATCAGGCTACAAATTTTAAATGAAAGAGCAGTCAGGACAGGCAGATTTGACATGGGTGGTATAATTAACTGAAATAAATGGTTTAAAAACTCTTTTTGCTAGCTGAACTTCTTAATGACTAGGTTACTTTTTTTTTTTTTGCAATGAAGTTTTTTTTTTCAGTTTAGTCCGCATTGTTGACTGTTAAGTCGGACTCGTTTCCCGTGGCGGTTGGACTCCGCCAGGGCTGCCCTTTGTCACAGACTCTGTTCGTTACTTTTATGGACAGAATTTCTAGGCGCAGCTGAAGGGTAGTGGGGGTCCAGTTTTTTGCGGATAATGTCAGGCCAGGACCTTCAACCCTCACTGGAGTGGTTCACAGCCGAATGTGAAGCGGTTGGGATCAGAAACTGCCCCAAGTGGAGGAGTTCAAGTATCTCAGGGTCTTGTTCATGAGTGAGGGAAGAGTGGAGCGGGAGATCGATAGGCGGATCGGTTCAGAGTCTGCAGTGATGCGGACTCTGTATCGGTCTGTTGTGGTGAAGAAGGAGCTGAGCTGAAAGGCAAAGCTCTCGATTTACCAGTCAGTTTATGTTCCTACCCTCACCTATGGTCACAAGCTGTGGGTAGTGACAGAAAGAACAAGATCGCGGCTATAAATGGTGGAAATTAGTTTCCTCTGTAGGGTGTCCAGGTTCTCCCTTAGGGATAGGGTGAGAAGCTCGGTCATCTGGGAGGGGCTCAGAGTAGAGCCGCTGCTCCTCCGCATCGAGAGGAACCAGATGAGGTGCTTCGGGCATCTGGTGAGGATTCCTCCTGGATGCCTCCCTGGTGAGGTTTTTTGGGCATGTCCCACTGGGAGGAGGCCCCGGGGAAGACCCAGGACACATTGGAGGGACTATGTCTGTCTGTTGGCCTGGGAATGCCTTGGGGTCCCCCCTGATGAGCTACATGAAGTAGCTGAGGAGAGGGAAGCCTGGCTCTCCCTGTTTGGGCTACTGCCCCTGCGACTCGACCACGGATAAGTGGAAGAAGATGGGTGGATGGAAAGTTTTTTTGCTGTTAATTTAGCTTGATTGATGCAAATATTTGCTGCTTCTGTGCATTATGGGAAAATTCTGCACAGTGGCTTTTTTTTTTTTTTTTAAATAACTGCTGCTTAGTGAGGCTGCAACTCGGGTGTCACAGCAACACCAAATCAATTAAGTATAAATTATAAAGTAATTACTTATGCAGTGTGCTCAATATCCTAATTGAGTTCTCTCTTGTTTATCACTTGATAAGTAATGGCCTCTGTAACATTTGTTACAGAGTTCAACTAAAGCAGCTTTTGAGCATAACCTGTAATACCACAGAGGACAGATGGACTGTTTCCTCCAGTTTCAGTCTGACAGAACAACAGCAACAACAAATAAAAAGCTTCTTTGGTCCCTATTGTATAACTCTACAAACTGGGCACCTAGACTTTGTTAAAAGTTGTTTTAACTTCCACTCCAGTTAGTTCAAGACAATACATTGTGAATAGATTTTATGACAGCACTCTAGGTCCAATGCTCTACACATGAAATACAAATATATTTGAGCTTGGAGCCTTGTGCTCTGGGCTTTAAGTACAGGCTGGC
>JAOWBL010000022.1:3644189-3688525 GCA_028564865.1 Zenarchopterus dispar | reverse complement strand
TGGCCTTAGATTGTACTTCCTCAGAAGTGGAACTGCTCCTAAGTGTTTCAGACAAGGTATAATTTGATCATGTCCACATTAGTTTGTTTACATTTGAAATTGAAAGTTTGGTTAGGGTTACCTATGGCACCCATTCTACTTTTGGCAAAGTCAACCCTCAAAAACTGAAAATGTTTGATCTACTTTAGACCCAGTTTCACTGTGTAATTGCTGGAGCTCTGGTGTAACATGGATTGGAAAAACAAAAAGGCTTAAACGATGACGTAGATGCACTTTGTGTCACTTGTTTTCCTGGGTTATCACGCATTTTTGCCTGATTTGTCAAGCCTATAATCATATGACCTTTACCAGCAGATAAATACACACTGTCCTTTAATAGCAGTGTAAACAACATTAAGACAGAATGGCTTTTGTCCTTGTTATCAGCTGTTATGCCATCAAATTCTACATTTAATAATATTGCAACTGTCTAGATGTGCAGGAGGAAAACCATAAGAGTAGCCTGAAACAAAGATTATTTCCATCAGTGTTTTCAGCCTGTTTTCATGTGTGTGTGCATGCCCAGTGAGCATGGGTGGCTGTGAGATATGTTTATATAGTGGTGTAGTTTGGATGATTTGCTTTTCCAGTATGGATTAAAAACACTCCTGTGGGTGCTAATTAGTCTTTGTTGTAAATGAGAACAGACTAATGTGGATGTAGGCCATTTTTTTAGCCTTGCAAAAGTGGAATGTTAGAAACTTTTTGACCCTTGGTGGTTTTTACTTAATTGATTGGATGCATCCTTAGAGAAAAGGTTGCATAAAATTTGTGTTGATTTTGTAATTGCTTTTTTCAAGGCCTCATTAAATTTCCATTACACTTTACAAAGATGGGTAAAGATTCATCTGGTATGATAGTTTTTAATGTTGATTTAGTACAGGTAAAGTTACTTTAAATTATTTACAAATATATGGCAGTGTGACAGAGGCAAATCTGGAGTTGCTTTTAGGCTTGGATTTCATCCATTATTAAACTATTTGAAGATTCAGATATTCAAACAGTTTTATCTAGTCATAATTAAAATGATCATTTGTTGTAGCTGATACGTGTTGCATAAAAATTTAATTTCTGTAATACTGTAGAATTTCTGTTATTCAATAATGCAGCAGTTCAGATTATTGGTAGAATAAGATGTATGTTGTATCAAGTGTGAATGAGCCAAGTGTTGTCTAATTGTTGCCTGTATCACTAAAGCATGTATAAGAATATACACACTTAAAAGACAACTATGAATTCAGTGTTGCATGCAGGAACACGCATATTTTTGAAAGGGCCCAGCTTTAATTGTTAACGAATTTTAAACATTTCTCAAGTCACCAGGGCAGTATGAAGAATCAAGTTAAACATATTTAGTAGAAGCTAGCTTAAACAGAATTCAGATGGGAATTAATTTGCCAATACATCGTGCCATGTAAGGTTGTGCACATGAGAATATGTAGTATGGTGACAAATGTATTATCAGCTTTGTTTGTATTGGCCTTTCTCTTCGTGCTTTTTATGTGGAAAACAAGATGAGGTAAATGAGTTTCATCTCAACCTCAGTGACAGAAATAGAGCAACTAGAAAATGTGTAAAGATCATTTTTGGCTGTTCACAAGAAGTACATAAGTACATGTTGACTATTTACAGTCCTTGGCTCTTGTCCTCTTCCTGCACCGTGCTGTTAGTGTCATGCACCTGTGTGAAGCTTTGTATGTTCTCCCTGTTGATGAAACCACAAAAGACTGCACTGCACCTCCACTCTATGAAATCCATCTAAATCATTTTACTTTCTTGGCAGATGATGACAGTGAACCCATCTTGGGACTGTGGTTTGAAGAAACCATTTCGCCCACCAAAGACAAAGTCGCTCCCCCACCCCCTCCACCACCCCCACCACTGGAGACCTCTCCAAGACTCAAGAGCCCCAGCAAACAGAATCCAAGCGAGAATGGAAACATTTTAGCGGGCCGTAAGGATCCAGAACTGGTAAATAATTATTTTTGTGTGGATGGAAACATATTTCACAGATACTGAGTAAAACGACGTCTGTATTTTATTAACGTTACTTTTAAATCACTAGCAAGTTTTAAAAGTCTGACCATATGTTGGCCACTAACTTACAACTGCTTGCTCCTGTAGTTCCTCAGCTTGGCTTCTTGCATATTGAACTTCATCACCACTTCAATGCTAAAGTCCAGGAACAACTTCATTCGCAACTACCTGAGTGTATCTCTGACAGAGCAACACATGGCTACATTAGCCAGTATAATTAAAGATGTGGACAAAGATGTCAAAGGTTTGCTTTATGACAGTAGAAATGTTGAACCAGTGTGTACCAATTTCCTTTAAGTGATTCAAAAAAAGATGGATGTAATGAGCATATAATTTTTGTTATCTGTCAGGATCCTCAGATGAAGTGTTTTCCTTGGCTCTGTACCACTTCAACCACACCCTGGTGACGTCAGATCTTCCATCCCCAGCCTTGCAGGTGAAGTTTATTTCCATGGCCAGTATTCTGTTATTTAATGACTTAATCAGAAAACTCTGTAAAATACATTTGAGTTAATATTTTACTATCCAATGCCAATGTCTTTTTTTTTTTTTTTTTTAAATACATTTGTCATCTGCAGAACACTCTTCTGCAGCAGTTAGGGGTTGCTCCATTTTCAGAGGGTCCATGGCCTCTGTACATTCATCCGCAATCGCTATCGGTCCTCTCCAGACTTCTTCTTATTTGGCAGCACAAAGCAAGTGTCCAGGGAGACCCAGATGTACCTGAGTGTATGAAAGTCTGGGAAAGGTATGGCTATCAAGCTCGTCTCCAGTAATGAAACATGTTCAATGACTAAATGAAGTGTAACTACTTATATCTCCCCCACTTTGTCCTCAGATTTGTAGGAACTTTAAAACAACACACAATCCAGGGTTCTGTTCATGGAGAAGATGACCTTAATGTGGAACACCTTCAGCTGCTTTTGCTCCTTTTCCACAATCTGTCAGAACGTGGACGCCGATCAGTCCTCACCATGGTCACTCAGGCCATTACTGAAGTGGCACAAAGCAGAGACTCCCAGCTGAAAGCGGTACCCCTCAACCTGGCTCGCTTGTTGCTGGTTTTTGACTATTTGCTGCGGCACTACTCCAAAGCTCCAGTGTACCTTTTTGAGCAGGTTAGTGCCTACATTGAAATTATCTCATTATTTTAATGGACATCATAAATAAATTTGAGTTGCTGCTGTGTCACATCAGGATTTTATTGCAGATTTTCATGGTTTTTATTTGTGAGTAGTTCCTGGTTATCCTAACTGCATGAGAGACAGATGGAGGCAAATCAGAGAGTTAAATTCTTATTTTAATTTCAGATCTATAAATAAACACCCCTATTTGCAACTGTGACAACTGGGAATTAAAATACTGTTCACCATAAAAATTCATTCCAGGTGCAGTACAATCTTCTCACCCCACCATCGACTGGGCCAAGTTCTGCTCAGGAAGGAAGCAAACGCGGCAGTCTTCCGCTTTACTATGGATTTAAAGAGGTGGAGGAGAACTGGACTAAACACTGCTCACCAGGTAAAGCACCTTTTTAAGTTTCACACATGAATTTACAGTATTAATTTAGTATTTCTACCCATGTGTGAATATTATGTGACTTTTTTTGTTCTTAGTAGTGGAAAAATAATGACTCTCTTGATAATTATATACTACTCTATATATTTTTAAGATTCAAATGTGCAGCCCAAATTCTACTGCGTTCTGTCACCTGAAGCATCTGAAGATGATATAAGCAGATTAGACAGCAAGGTGAGAGTTTGACCACTTTTTAATTATTTAATTTAATTTACAACATTTCTAAGACATTTATGTATCTTTCTATCTATATGTTTAATATAAGTGTCTTGTTTGCCTTATACTGTGCATTGATTGTGCCATGCCTCTTTATTATTAGTCATATTTTTCTTTTAATTGTATTTTGTTGTGTTTATTTAAATTTATTTGCTTGTTTATCATCTTGGCAGGTTTTTCCAAAGCTCTTCAGCGGATCAGTTAAATACGATGATCTATATGCATGGCTCATCTCACTCCTGGCAGCAGGCTCTCAGTTTGACACTGCAAGAAGACAAGAAAACAAGCCCATCACTTCTGTGGTGAGTACACGCCACAAGAACAAACTGAGTTGTCAAAACAGCGTAACAAATCCTCAAGGCAGGTGGTCCTGCATGTTTTCATGAATTTGTGAAGGTGGATGCCTCTTATCCTTAAGGTTGTCCACCCTTCTTTGTTCTCCAAGGGGTGTAAGTGTCATTTGGCGTTTTTAGATTAGGCCCTGTTGTTATCCCTGGATGAATACCCCGTGTTTAAGGCGCAGTGTAAATGTAAGGCGTGTTATTGCCTCCCCGGTCCCTGAGGCCAGGTTGAAGGGAGAGAAAATGACTCAGGTGTTATTGAGTGGTACTACCTAACACGACGGGCCGCTGTCTGGTTGGGCGACCCTGCTAGTTTCACCAACATCAGGAGAGCTGGCTGGATACAGGAGATGGACCGAGTGGCAGATCCATGCTGAATAAGAATTAGGAGATTTGAGATTTGCGTAGTGACTTCCCCCAAATTGAGATTCACAAGTCTCCCGCTGCCATTTCTGCTGTTGTGTTCGTTGACTGCAAAGAACTTATTTCTAAGACTCTTCAGTTTGTTAATGAAGAAAGTTTTGTCTTCTAAAGCCGCGATCTATCATTTTAGTAGCCAGTTGCAGACTATGGTTCTCTAATATCCCAAGTTACAACTTGCATCGCTCTGAGGATGAGGAGCTTGTTCACCTCCTCATCTTGTTGTCAACAAATCCCACCCACGACCCTCCACCGTGAGTCAATTCTGTTTACCTAAGGCCTGACACGTGATTGAGTGTACTCTCGGAGGACATTTACTGGTGGGGCAAGCTCAACGTGCAATTCTGCGTCAGTAAATGTAAAAAGGACACGCCAGATTCAAATGTTAAAAATGGGGTATCCTCTAATGTAAAAACACCTATTGTTCCTCCATCTGCCACAGTAGTCCTTTGTTTGTGACGGGCTCCTCTATCCGCTGGATGAATGTCGTCATTACAGTCACAGAATACTTGACATTGAGGTTCATGTGGAGGCTGGATGTGAGGTCTTTGATGTGACGCCTGGTTCCAGCTGAACCTCAACTCATTACGACATAAATAACTTGTTTAAAAATACTTTCTAATACCCAAAAGCATAAAGTTGTCCACCTAGACCCTCTAATTAAAATTAATTAAAAATGATCTCAGCACCAACTCTCTGGCTTTGTGGTGAATCATTGACTTACCTATAATAATGCATATGTGGCGTGTTTTCCTAGAACCTGTTTAAATGACATGCATGTCACTTCTGCCCTGAAAGTTTGAATAACGCACATTAAATCAGACCAAACTGGGTTTATCTCAGTATTTTACTGTAGTTTTGCTTGTTTTGCCTGTCACGTACCTGTTTCCTTTATTTTTCCTCACTGGTGGAGTCATCATAGTTCAAAGTTAGAGCCTGTCAGTGTTGGTCTTCAAGTTTTAAAAATCAATGAATTAATGGAAAGGAAAAGTTTATTTTTTGGGCAGACAACTGTAGCTACTAGTGAGGAAAATTGCTGAGTGTTTCTTCCTGTTAAACAGTTGAAAGCAGTGATTAATATCACATACTTAAGTTTTAGCAAAAGGTTTTTCTTTCTTTTTTTTTTTTTTCCTAAAAGCAGATATTTTTCATTTTTAAAAATGTATTCCCACACAGGAGGCCTGCTCCCTACAGTACTATTTTCTGGTACTGTGGAGAATCTTGGGTGTTTTACCACCCTCAAAAGCTTTCATGGAGCAGCTGAAGAACGGTTGCAGTGACCCCAGTGAAAGTGACATTCTGCATACACTGCGATGGTCTTCTCGTCTACGGGTGTCTACGTATGTGAACTGGATTAAGGTAAATTCAAGCTTTTAAAGGTGAATTTTCTGTTTCCGTCAGTGAGAAAAGTATATTCCATTTCACTTAGGTTTGTGGTCACTTTATTATGTAATTTTGCTTTTCATTACTAAAATTGAGTGTTGCAGATTTGATTATCTAAATTATTTGACTTAATTCCTTTAAAACATCAAATGTATGATAAAGAAAATATTGTAGCCCGTTTTAATCCAGTGGCATAATATATTTGTACTACTGTTTATTTTGATATTTAACTATATCATCATTAACAGGAGCACTTGGTGAAGCAGGGGATGAAAACAGATCAAGCAGCCTCTCTTGTTGAGTTGACAGCTGCAAAGTGCAGCACTGTGAAATATGATGTGGAGCTTGCAGAAGAGTACATTGCCAGACAGGTAAATTTAACAACAACAAGTTGTATAGCTGTTTTTTATCATTTAAATTTTATACTCAGTCATCACTCTTGGAAAACCTTTTTTTTCTTTTCTTTTTTTCAGATTTCTACTTTCTCAAGTGTAGACCCAAATGTTGTGCTTCCACTTCATCAGTTGCCCTCTCTACAATCCATTTACACCTTGGATGCAGTACTTTCTAAAGTACAGGTTTCCTTAGACGAGCATTTATCGAAGGTTGCAATTGAGGCAGACTCCCACAAGTCTTCTGACATCACAAAAAACCTGCTGCCAGCAACGCTACAGCTCATTGACAGTTACACTGCCTTCACAAGGTACGAAAAAGGAACAATTTTATATTTATTTTTTAATGTAGTAGGCTGAAACGCATGGATGTGAATAACATGTTTAATATTTAATCTCTTAAACAAGTGGTCAGTCATTAAAAATATTCTGAATAGAGATCATAAAAGAATTTCCCAAACATTTACTGGTAAACCCAACTTCAAACACAACACATCTGTTGAGCAAAACACTTCTCTGTTTTCTATATGTTTTTAAAAAATCTTTGATTTGTTTTCTAAGTTTTGTTCGCACTTTTACTAATGTAATGATAAACCCAAAATTGTATTGGCTAGATCCTACCTTCTCATGAACATCCCGGAGGAGGGAGAAAACAAGCTGACTGATGCTAAACTCCAGGGCTATGCTGCAGTTCTCTCCATTGGCTCCACCAAATGCAAGGCCAATATACTGGGTATGTTGAAGATGTACCCAAGAATCTTGGATAGTAGTACATTTACTTCATCAGCATTTCTGTACATTTGCTTTTCAACCTGTTTAAATCCAACTCCACAGGTCACAGTATAATGCAGAATTTGCCATCGGCTGTACAGACAACATTTGAGACTTGGAACAGCATCAACACCAATGAGTTTCCCAACATAGGTTCATGGGTGTGTAAATAAAATTGCTTTTTTGTCAGATCAAGAATTAACTTGTTTAGAATTATCAATTAATGGAGAATATTGGACTCCATTCTGCAACTGATGACATTTGTGTATATGGGAAAAATATCTCAGCAGTAGTTTGCAAAGGTGGATGACTGTTAACGTTGGGTAACGAGCATTGAGGAAATGTGAAACCAAGTCTGTTCCAAACACATTAAAATAACCTCAAACATGAAAAGCAGGTTTGACTAATATATACAGGAAACATAACACTAAATTGTGCAGAATATTGTAGTGTCCAAGAGGGAAATATAGCTGTCAATAACTCAATAAACCAGAAAACTGAATGTCAAACTCCATAACATGGTAATATAATACTGTAATGGTTATTTCATTATATTGTACTGTACATAAGCATTTATTTAAAAAAGATTATAATCATAAAAGTGCAAGCATTTATTGTTGTCCTCAGCCTACTCAATATGCCATGAAAACTAAATCACCGTATTAACTGAGATTAAAAATTATGTTTTCATTCTCAGCGAAATGCTTTTGCCAATGACACCATTCCATCGGAGAGCTACATCAGCGCCATCCAAGCAGCTCACCTGGGTACACTGAGTTGTCAGTCCTTGCCTCTGGCTTCTTCTCTTAAGCACATCCTGCTGTCTTTGGTTCGCCTCACTGGCGACCTCATCGTGTGAGTACTAATTTATTAACTGTATTTATCCACTTTAATAATCTAATCAGCATCATAAAATAAATTATATTCTTGTGTGTCCCTTCAGCACAGAGGAGTTGAATCCCTCACAGGTCGTGAGCACTCTGCTACCCCTCCTCCTTGAGAGCAGCACAGAGAGTGCAGGAGAGATCAGTAGCACTTCACTGGAGCGCATCCTTGGCCCAGCAGAGTCAGATGCCTTCTTAGCCCGCATCTATGAGCGCTTGGTAACCGGATGTTACAACATTATCGCCAATCACTCAGACCCCAACAGGTATGAAATGTGTAATGACATCTGTTCATTAAATCTTGGCTTAGCAGTGTAGCACATGTTTGCGTTCCCAAGCCTGCATATTTGTTCACTTGTGCTGGTTGCTTTTACAATTCTGTGTCCATTGTTTTTAGTGGTTTGGATGAGTCCGTCCTTGAGGAATGTCTTCAGTATCTTGAAAAACAGCTTGAGAACAGTCAAGTCCGAAAGGCAATGGAGGAATTTTTTTCATTCAGGTATTTGCCTAACTAGTGCTATGGAAACCATCACTTCACATTTTTGCACTTTCACCATTTCACTGTTTTTCCCTTTTCTCCCACTCAGTGGAGAACTTGTCCAGATAATGATGGCAACGGCAAATGAAAACCTGTCTGCAAAGTTCTGTAACAGAGTGCTGAAATTCTTCACCAAGCTTTTCCAGCTTAGTAAGTCAGCTGCTCCTGAAGTTGATTCAAACAATGAAACATTATCATGTGGTATATGTGAATCAGATCAGAATGCTGTTTGATCACCATGAAAGTGATGGAAAAACCCTGTTTTAGTCAAGTGGGAAGACGGTGAAATACTGCAAAAAAATACAGATAAGCATTTTCAGAGATTCAACACTCAGCCATGACATTATGTCTCTTTGGCTGATTAGATCCTCAAACAAGCTGAAAATTTTTGGGTCTTCTGCGATGTCTGATAGTGGGATGTTAACATAGATCTTGTTGGGTCCCCAGGGTTGTCAGTTGGACTCGTAGTTGGGTTTATGCCCCACATAAGCCATTACAGCCCTTTAGATCAGCATCTTGAGATTTTTGTCAGATGACTACTTAAGACACAGTCATGGACTGTGTCAGAATTGTTTTTAAAGTGCATAAATATCTAACATGAGTCACTTCATCAGTCTTTTAAAGTGAGACAATGATTTTTTTTTTTTAATCAATGCTGCTCTTTATTCAGAACTCTGACCTCCCATTTACGTGAAAGTAAATGGGAGCATCAGTTTTTTTAAAAAAAATAATTAAACCAACAGTGACATAAGATTGTGCAGTAACTCATTTGATGTATACAACTATATTCCAGTATTGGTTTCCTCATTATTGTCATGACGAGTCATAATATTGTGCAGAGTATGCAGTAGTTATTTAAAGCATGTTTTCTACACATTTTAGTTTATTCAACAGTTGTGTCAAACTCACAAAGGGTTGATTGCACTACTGGGACTGTGTAGTTGCTAATGTCTCTGGGAGAAAATATTTTACTTCATCTGAGATTTTTTTTTTTTTTAAAGTTGAAATTAGATATTCATATTATGTCTCATAATAATGTAGCAAATAACAAAGCTCAAAGGTACTTATTTAAACATGGCAAAGTACAGTTTCAATCTGTTACATGAAAAATAGTTTGTTTTAAAGGGACTGCATGGAAATGGTCACATATGAGAAATTTTAAAGGTTGCAAATAAACTGGATAATTCTATAAGTTGCATCACATTATTATCATGTCATCCACAGCGGAGAAGAGTCCAAACCCGAGCCTACTGTGTCTGTGTGGCTCCCTGGCCCAGCTGGCCTGTGTGGAGCCAACCCGTCTCCAGTCCTGGCTGACGCGTATGACGGCTACCCCACCAAAGGACTCAGAGCAACTGGAAATAGTTCAAGAAAACCGACAGCTTCTCCAGCTGCTCACAACTCATATTGTGCGTGACAATAGTCAGGTTGGGGAAGGAGTATGTACTGTCCTTCTCAGCACACTTATTCCCATGGCAACAGACATGCTGGCCAATGGTGATGGAACAGGTTTTCCTGAGCTCATGGTCATAATGGCCACACTTGCAAGTGCTGGACAGGGAGCTGGTCACCTGCAACTTCACAGGGCATCTATTGACTGGCTGACCAGATGGTAAGAATTTGCAGTTTATTTTAAAAAAATAGATTCAAGAAAATCATATTTTCATGTTGTAATTCTGCATTTTTTTAATATAGTTTACACCATCGAATTGCATTTAATGCCGTGGGGTTGGGCTGCTTTTGCTGGTGCTTAATTCTTTAGAAAAACTTAATTGTTAAAGGACAATATTTTGGGCTATTTATCAATATTAATATTCACAATTAGTTTTTAAAATTATAATGTAATTTCACTCTCATTTTTTTGCAGTAGAAAGTATTTGGCACAGAAGAGTGTTGTGGAGAAAATCCGCGTAAATTTGTCCCATGGAAAGGTATTGTTTTTCTGTCTTCTTTAAGATAGAATTGCACAGTTGTGTGAAAAAAGTCATCCACCCTCTCACAATTCTGTAGTTTCATGTGTGATGTCACAATAATAACTCATCTTGTGCTCACTGGGTCATAAAATCACATAAATATAACCTCAGATGAACTAATAAATATTGATCCCATTTTCTGTCTGATTCAGATACCTGGGCTTTGTATATTACCTCATACTGAGTGCTGATCCAATATCAGTGTTTATTTTTGTTAACGAACAGTTTTTAAAAATTGATATTAGATAAAAATGTCTCTTACATAAATCTAATCCACAAATTAATCTTAAATATGCTGCCAGAAATATGTAAACTGGAGAGATTTTTATAATTTGACATTTGGACACAGTGAAGGTCCAAATAGTTGTTGTAAAGCTGATTATCTTCACTTCTCTTATCTGACATGAAGTATGTCCAGTCAGTCTTGTACGACTCAGAGAAATTTCAAAGATGTGTTTCTGACCTGGGAAAGTGTCCAGCTGCTCCAGATGTTTAGTTACAGAGTTAAATCTGACATTTTCAGTGCCCGACAGGCTGGTACTGTAGGTCAGTTAATTGTATGTTTTTGTCATTTTTGTTTTGGCTAAATTAAAAACGAATTAGGAAGTGAAGTACAGTTACATCATTTTCCAAATGTTTCAGTTTTTTCTGACCACATTAGACTGCAACACTTGTGTTTATAAAGTGCAACAAGGTCTTCAAGAATATTTTTGTTTTTGAGGGTCAAATTTGCCCAAGTACTGTGGATACAAGTGGTGACTGTGAAAAATGTTCATTTATGTTTTAGACTGAAGCGTATTTATGTGACTGTAGTTCTTTATACATAAAGCTTTGAACTGACCTGTCATATTTACCTCAGAGTAAATGTAGACACCCTTGCTCATCTTCCGGATGTTAAGTTGGCAGCTAAAACCAAAGCAGAAATTTAGTTCTGTTTTGAATTTAGGAAAGAGATGAAAACAGCTTCACTAGTAATACGTAGAATTGGTATTATAAGTATCCCAGACACATCGATTTAACACATCGGGTCTTACTGTTGAGTCGATTTACTGTGGGTGAACTTTAGTTTCACATGTCTGTGTTTTAATATGAACTGTCAGGCAATCAATAAGCTTTTTTTTTTTCTCTTTGATATCAGCACGTCAGCATGCTGGAATGCTCATGTCACATCATCTCCTATCTGGCTGATGTGATGAACGCTTTACGCCAAAGCAGTGGCCAGGGCACCTCATCACTGCTCGTGGAGGGAGATGAGAAGGCGATGGAAGTCGACTCAGACTGGGTGGAGGAACTTGCAGTAGAGGAGGACGATTCCCAGGCAGAGGACTCTGTAAGATGCCTTTCTTTATTTCCTGTCTTATCAAACGGGACATATTTTGCAATGCACATTACACAAACCTGAATATAAAAATGCTTTGGAATTTCAAGGTCTTGAGAAAATCAAGGTTATGAAATTACTAAGCTAGATTTACTACTGTTCTTTTGTGAACTGTGTGTGTGTTTTTAATTTTTAATTTTTTTTGTTGTTATTGGGAGGGTGACTGAAGGAAAGACATTCTGGTTTAGGTGCATGTTTTGTTTACTGTTAGATCATGGCAACTACAGTAAAAGTTTTTTTTTTTTTTAAATGGCATAGTTGGTTTTTATGTCTGTTTTTAATTTGGTTAACATCGTCTTGTTCCAAAATTTTTAATTTTGATTTCTTTTAAAAACTGTTTTTTTAACAGTTTGAAGTTGGAGATGAACTGAAATAAAAGTGTTAAATGAATCAGTGGTTTAATTAAAGTTAATCTACAACTTGTTTTTTCCACTTCTTCATGCAACTGGAACTCAACTCAACTGAATAATGCATCTGTGTTAAAAGTGCATTAATCCGTTAAATACATATACAGTAGGGAGATTAAAATTCATAAGTTTACCTGGTTATTGCCCAAAGACTTTCTAATACTGACAAATCGATTTGAACATTTTTGTTGTTTGACAGGATGAAGACTCCCTTTGCAACAAACTCTGCACCTTTACCATAACTCAGAAGGAGTTTATGAACCAGCACTGGTAAAGATGAGCTTGTTTCCAGTTTCTTTTATTTATTATATATATTTTTTTAATTCTGTCATGTTATGTAGGTCAGATGATTTACTACAGATCAGAATATTTATGACACATAAGAAAGTAGCTGCCAAACAAAACCTTTCAAAGTAAAAAAAAATAGAAGAGCTTTACCTAGAGTATGAGCAAGGAAATTGATTTCAATTCACCAGAGCCCATTGATGACCTTCCACTTAAAGACTGCACTAGTGTTTTTTTTATTTTTTTTTATTTTTAAGATTCCTTAGTGAGTTTTGAGATGTCCACCTGCATCACTTTGCTAATGAAGATTGGACCCATTTCCCCAACATTTGAACCCATTACAGCAGTAGCTTTTGTAATTATGGTGCATTTCATTGAATGTTTGTTGCCTGAACTGAACTCTGCCATTTGTTTTTTTTTCCACATGAAAATACAAATGGTATTACACTGAAATAACTGAATGAGAACACTTTGTTTACCATTACAAATTGATGTAGACATTATGTAGTAATACAGTAAATACAATTGGTGTTTTGTTGTTTTTACTCGGCATAGCCATGATATTTTCTTATTATTTTGCAGGTACCATTGTCACACCTGTAAGATGGTGGATGGGGTAGGTGTGTGCACAGTGTGCGCCAAGGTCTGTCACAAAGACCATGAGATCTCCTATGCCAAATATGGCTCTTTCTTCTGTGACTGCGGTGCCAAAGAGGATGGCAGCTGCCAGGTGAGACCGAATACCTCAGGTCATCATGGGAAGAGAACAACAGCGGTAACTTTGGCTTGCAAGTCATTCCCCCATTGACTTCCATCCAATCATTTCATTTGATAAGGATTATAGCTAGTACACACGTTTGACTAGAAATTAAGTAAAACCACGTTATGATTGCCTGCCTTGTTTAATTTATGTATTTAATTTATTTATAGAAAATGCCAGTTTCCCTAGTTAATTTTTAATGTTTGTTTTTGTTTTTCTTTGCATGTGAAAAACACCATCAACTACATAAAACTTCCATTTAATGTTTAATAAGTGAGCATTGTTTTTTATTGTGCAATCTTTAAATTGCATTGTTTTTTCTCTTGTGTCTGTTGTGATTTTGATTGGTATAATGTTATGCAGTTTGGAAAGTATTGTAGCTTTACAGTTTCAATTTTGCTGTTGTGCTGAATATTAGTTGAAGTTCACTTTGCTGTAAGACGATGGCGCACTATAAGACTAAGTGACATTCGCATGCAACAACTTAAACAGTTAAATTCTCGTTATTTGTGAATAGGGTCAATTTAAATAAAGTGTGCCTTCATCAACAACAATTTTTCTGACAATTTTTAACTATAGGCTTTGCATTACAGAGGAGCTAGGGAAATGAAAACAAACTTAGATCACTCTAATAATAAAAAATGGTAAAGTTAATGCTCTTAAATTAAACTTTTATCTTCGATGTTTTGCTATTGTGAAGTGAGCACACTCTACCAATTAAAAGTTTGGACAATCAAAGCTATTCAGTACACATGAGTGGCTGTACCCGAAACTTTGACTGGTAATATTGATGTAACGTCATTATTGTTTTCAAATGGTTTGTTGTGTGTCCCATTGTTCACAGGCTTTGGTCAAACGCAGTCCCAGCAGTGGCATGAGCTCCACTCTCAAAGAATCCTCAGCATTTCAGAGCGAGCTGCGAATGCCTGAAAGCGCTATCCGCCATCAGAGTTCCTCGCCATCCGAGAAAAACAAAGTCACCATCTGTGATGGCAAATCAGCTGATGAAGACAAACCTAAGAAGAGCAGCGTGTGCAAGAGCATCGAGGGCTGCCAGGAGGAGTTGCAAGCACAAGTGGTTAGAATATTTGTTAACCTTTCTGAATCTTTTATTGTCGGTGTCGTGTTTGGCATCTCTTTAAATCTTGCTGACTTATATTGCTTCCACTTCTCTGTACATTGTGTGACCTGTATTTCTGGCTCTATTTCTGTGGCAGATGGGATCATCCACTGCTCCAATCATACTCGATATGCTCATTTTTCTCATGGAAGCCATCCAGACCAACTTCCAGCAGGCATCAGCGGTGGGAAGCAGCAGCCGGGCTCAGCAAGCCCTCAATGAACTGCATACTCAGGACAAAAATGTGGAGATGACTGACCAGTTAATGGTATGACATAAATGTGTTTGAATAGTTTGGAAATTACTGAATTCCTTGATAATTTATTGAAATATTAATGAAATATATGACTTTGGAAAAAAGAATTCTTAAATGTGCAGCAGTGCAGGGTAATCCTGTGGTTTTCATTTTCCTCAGGTACCCACACTTGGGTCTCAGGAAGGGGCTTTTGAGAATGTGAGGATGAACTATAGTGGTGACCAGGGTCAGACGATACGTCAGCTCATCAGTGCACATGTACTGCGTCGCGTTGCCATGTGTGTCCTGTCCTCACCCCATGGGCGCCGTCAGCACCTTGCAGTTAGCCATGAAAAAGGAAAAGTAAGTTTAATCCATGAATTTTGTTTGTTTGTGCAAAGGCAGCCTGAGATAATTCTCCCTACATAACTTTCTTGGCTTTGGAAATCGGTCACTGTAAAGGGGAAGAGGGAGGTACAAATATATTACACTACTGCAAATAGATGTTTATTTCCTATAAGATTAATTTGAATTTATTTAATTTGAATTTATTTCAATTGAATTTATTTCAGTGGTATACAATTTGAAATTGTTTGTCATACATAGGGTCAGACTTTAGCTTATTTCAGTAGTTTGCAGAGATTTTTCCACTGTTGGTACAATCACATGACACATTGTTTTCTTTATTTCTGGGGTTGTAGATAACAGTTTTGCAGCTGTCCACTCTCCTGAAGCAAGCTGATTCCAGTAAAAGGAAACTAACATTGACACGTCTGGCCTCTGCTCCAGTCCCTTTCACCGTCCTCAGTCTCACAGGCAACCCTTGCAATGAAGACTACCTGGCAGTGTGTGGCCTTAAGGTCAGAAAACATCCTTTTTTTTTTTTTTTGTCACATAATTAAGGGGGGGAAAAAAATCTTTAAGTTACTTTAACATCAGACTTCTAGTGTCCTTAAAAGGAACTTGAGCAAGAACATTTAATTTCTTATTGGTATGTAGACATTTTCTATTGGAATTTTTGGTAATAAACTACATTTCATCCAATTTTTCCCAGGACTGTCACGTGCTAACTTTCAGCAGCACAGGCTCTGTGTCAGACCATCTGGTGTTACATCCACAACTGGCTACGGGCAACTTCATCATCAAAGCAATCTGGTTACCTGGCTCTCAGACTGAACTTGCCATCATCACTGCTGACTTTGTCAAGGTATTTACCAAGTACATTAAGTCAGAGTATTGACAAATGTTGGTCAAAATATTCCAACTGCCTGCTGATTTTTAAATATGCCAAAAAAAAGTCCTTCATATAATTGTAATTTTAAATATTGAAGTTATTTGGAGGTAAAATCTTAATTTAGATAATACTGTTCTTTTTTATGTGTTCGTCTCCCTTGGCAACAGATCTATGACTTGTCAGTGGATGCCCTGAGTCCCATGTACTACTTCCTCCTCCCAAGTTCGAAGATCCGCGACGCTACATTCCTTTTTAATGAGGAAGGGAAAAACATCATTGTAATCATGTCCTCAGCAGGTTACATGTACACTCAGGTCATGGATGAATCTAGCAGCGCTCATAATGGCCCGTTCTATGTTACAAATGTATTGGAAATAACACACGAGGACTTGAAGGCAAGTTGAATTTATGGTTTGACAAAAGAAAAAAAATTGTAACGTAAACACACATTGAAAACAACATGTGAATTGTTGTCACAACTTAAAATAGAAACCTGAATATTTGCTAAAGATGTTGACACTTTTGCACCCCAACTCTGCATTTTTACAGATTGAGATTTGTAGTCTTCAGATCATGTTGATACACAAAAATCATTGTAGAATTTAAAAAAATGCTGCATGACAAAAGAAAAATATTGATTGACGTAAATTTGTTGCATCATTGCAGGATTCCAATGGGCAGGTGGCTGGTGGTGGTGTGTCGGTTTATTACTCCCATGTCCTTCAGATGCTGTTCTTCAGCTACAGCCAAGGAAAATCTTTTGCTGCCACAGTGAGCCGAAGCACAACTGATGTGCAGAGGCTCTTCCCCATCAATATCAAAGGGTATTGTTTCTTCCACACCATTCAATCTTTCTTAACATAACAGATTTAGTTCTTGAAAATGTAAAGGGTAGCCAGAAAAACTGACACTCTGTTTTCTTTTTTTTTTTTTTTTTAAAGGTCAAATGGTGGCAGCAGTAAGATGTCACCTGCTCTGTGCCAGTGGTCAGAGGTCATGAACCATCCTGGACTTGTTTGCTGTGTGCAACAAACAACAGGCATACCACTAGTAATCATGGTCAAGCCAGACACTTTCCTCATCCAGGAGATAAAAACTTTACCAGCTAAAGCAAAGGTAAGACAGGGATAAACCTTGTGTAAAGAACCACTTTATAGAAGATGGCAATATATGAAATGGGGAAAGGAATTTAGAAAATACCGGAGGGTGATTGGGGAATTCTTGTGCTAAAGACAAAAATAATATTAAACAATATACCTTTAAGATTACACAAAGCTGAGGTTGACTTTGTACACTCTCCCTTTCCTTCAGATTCAAGATATGGTCGCTATCCGACACACTGCCAGTAATGAGCAACAGCGCACAACAATGATTCTTCTCTGCGAGGACGGAAGCCTAAGAATCTACATGGCAAATGTCGACAACACCTCATACTGGCTCCAACCCTCTCTGCAGCCCAGCTGTGGAATTAGTATCATGAAACCAGTACGCAAGCGCAAAGCCGCAGCTGCAAGTGAGTCCTTGACCAGTAAATGGCAGATTTTCATAAACAAAAACATTGTGGGTCATCCATAACTACTCAGTAGTGTATTATTTACTAAAATGTCACATTTAAATGGTTTCCAGTGCGAAAAAATGTTATCAGATTTTTTTTCCATACTTAAAATACAATCTCAATTTAAGATGTAGTTCTTTTTTTTTTTTTTTCCCCCCCATCTTCAAAAAAAATTTTTTTTTTTTTTGCATGTTGATAAAGAACTTTACTACTTTCTCTGGGATTATTGGCAGCACATCCTGTTTACTAATAAAAACATAGTCACAAACTTAAGTCCTTAGGGGTTTGAGGGAATGCATTTATAGTAATTTTTTGACAGTTTGTATTTTGTTTAACAAAAAAAAGAAGTAAATTCCAATGTTATTATTTTACTTGAAGCCACTCGGACCTCCAGTCAGGTGACATTCCCAGTGGACTTCTTTGAACACAACCAACAGCTGACAGAGGTGGAGTTTGGCGGCAATGACTTGTTGCAAGTCTACAATGGACAGCAGATAAAACATAGACTCAACTCCACAGGGATGTATGTGGCCAACACCAAGGTAAAGCTCTTTTAATATGATATAAAACATGCCAGACAAAGTCCAAGTCATCGCTTTGCTTTTACCTTTTATATAATAAACTGCAACCATTAGAGTTGGTCAGTCTGTCATTATTTCTTTTTTTAATTTCCTCCTAGCCCGGGGGATTCACTGTGGAGGTGGTGAACAACAACAGTTCAATGGTGATGACAGGCATGCGTGTTCAGGTGGGCACTCAGGCCATTGAGAGAGCTCCTTCCTACGTGGAGGTCTTTGGCCGCACCATGCAGATCAACTTGACAAGAGCCCGTTGGTTTGACTTCCCCTTCACCAGAGAGGAGGCTCTGCAGGCCGACAAGAAACTATCTATATTCAGTAAGATGAAAACGGTTTAATAATAAGTTTATTGGCTAACTTACTATCATTGTTGGAGTTCAAAGATGATCATGTAATTTATTTTAACATGGTGTATGTGAGTGAACCAGAGTTATTTTTACCATATGATCACATTGACTTCATTTTGATTAGTGTTTTTTCCTCACTGAGATTTGCTCATTTGCCTCTTAGTTGGAGCATCAGTTGATCCAGCTGGAGTCACCATGCTTGATTCAGTCAAGATATATGGTAAAACCAAGGAGCAGTTTGGCTGGCCTGAGGATCCACCTGAAGACTTCTCTTCAGCATCAGTTAATAACGTCTGCAGTCCCAGCCTTAACCAGGGCAACGGTACCTCTGATGGAGACATAGCCACTCCAGCCACAACAAGTGGGAGTGTGCTGGAAAGGTATGCGCCTTGCACATTGTACTTGATGCAATCACTGCATGTAACTAGCCTTTACTCTTCAAAGTCCCCTCAATCAGGATTAACAGGACTCATAATGAGAAAGCATGATTTTTCAAATTTGCCATTTAAAACTACTTAATGTAAAGTTCATATAGGTAAGGTCATCCATCATTTATGTGCTATCACAGTTATCACTGCTGTGTTAACCATAAATAGTTACCACTTCTGTGTTTTTTTTGTTTTTTGTTTTTTTTGTTGTTTTTTTTTAGTAATTTTTGCAATAAAGTGATGCAGTCAGCAAATTTAACTGCAAGATATTTGGGGGATTAGCCAAAAATAATTCATCTTCAAAAACTCGAATGCTCAGATGCCTGCTGTCTAATGATTTCCTAAAAAGACTGCATCAAAACAAGCTACACATGTAGCTGTCTTTTTGTTTGTTTTTAAGTATTTATTCCTCCCTTACTCATTACCCCCTTTTAGCATTTCAGTTATATAATCGAAACACAAGCCTGAATTTGACAAAAGCATTTGGGTTCTTTTTAGTCTGTACTGCATGGCTCTTGTGGTCATCTTTTATTGCATGATTCTCTTTTGTTCAACTGAATCATCTAATTTCACTTATTTCTTTCTGTGATCCTCACAATTATTTTTGTTCTTTTTCTTTTGCTCCCACAAATACAATAAAAAGTTGTGAAACTGAGTCCTTATCAACCTTGGACCGGTTAGTAACTGCCCTTTCTCTGCTTGTTTGTATGGTTTTCTGCATGTGTGCCACTTCTGTGTGTTCATACCTTAGATTGTGAACATGTCATGCATCATCTTCACACTTGCACAAGAAAATAGATATATTTTCCTTCCATTTATTCTTGCATTTGGTGTTGTTTGGCATTTAGTTTAGCTCAAAATCCCCAAAAATTGATGCTGTGTGAAATTTTTTTGGGGGTAAGGGGGGTCTATAAATCTATGGAAGAGGGAGACTTAATCATTTTTCTTTATTTCAGGTTGGTGGTCAGCTCCCTTGAAGCTTTGGAAAGTTGCTTTGCATTGGGTTCATCCAGTGAAAAGGTAAATGTGAAGATTTTGCTCTTTATTGCCTTGTAAACCAACACCAAGTTAGTTTGAAAATCAGTTTGATTTGTTTGTCTTCAAACATTATTGTTAAACCATGGTTTTAATTCTGTAGGAGAAAACCAAGGTTCCCGCACTGGAGTTGGCCACCTTACTCCTCTCCATCCCGACTCCTGCAGGCGTGCAGCAGCAGACCAAGGGTCTTCTAGCAAGCCTTCACACCAGCCGCACTGCCTACCACAACCACAAGGTATTTTTTATCAAAGTTTTTTTTTTCTTAGTTTTTTTTTGTATTTTTTTTTTTAATTTTCATTTATGAACCAGTAAAATTCACATTGTGAAGAGTAAACTGAAAATTAAAGCTGAATTATAAATGTTCTGTCTCCTGTGGGTGTTTGATTAGGTATCCCATCTAGTAATACAACTCTTTTCCCTTCTGTTATCAGGACCAGTCCTTGCTAAGTAATGCAGTGGAATGTCTAAATAATTGTAGCCGTGAGGGGAAAGAGCTGGACCCTGATGTCTTCCAGAGGCTTGTCATCACTGCCCGCTCCATTGCCATCATGAGACCCAACAACTTGGTGCATTTTACTGAAAATAAATTAGTGCACCATGAGTCTGGTAAGATGCTAATGACAAATGTTTGCTAAGATCATGAAACTGCATTTTTTTTAAATTACATGGTTACACAAGTACAATTTTAATCTTAATGATTAGATGATGAAGTTTAGAAAATCTATTCAGAGCAGTTGTTGGCTCATGATTTTTTTTTCTTTTTTTCTTTTTTGTTTTTCCTTTTGGTGCAGCAGAAAAGTAACCAAAAAGTTTCAAACTAATTCATGTTGTTTTTCCAAAATCAGACGTGACTGAGGATGGACAAAAACACATGGACAGTGAAAGCTGTAACTTTATTTCGCAACTCATGCACAACTTCTGGAAGCTCCACGCACAGAAACCAAAGAATGCATTTCTAGCTCCTGCTTGCCTGCCTGGTAAGTGTAAAACTTGGGAATCCAAGAATATTGTTTATGGTATAGTAATACAACTCATAATTGGCATGGGAAGTTGATCATAAACACATGTATACAACCAAAAAGACAAAAAAACTGGTTTATAACTTTTAAAAGGAACTCTTTAAATCTTTTTTTTTTCCTTCTCTTTCATCTAAGGCCTGACTCATGTGGAGGCAACAGTTAATGCACTTGTTGATGTTATCCATGCATACTGCACATGCGAACTGGATTACATCAATGTAGCATCCAAAATCTACATGCAAATGTTGCTGTGCCCTGTAAGTAAAATACTGTATTTATCATGAAAAGCATCCTTTAATGGAGAAGCAATAAATCATCAAATTGAAAGAAATAATTATACTGTGTTTAAAAAATCCAGGACACTTCTGTGAGCTTTGCTTGCAAGCAGGCTCTTATCAGAGTGCTGCGGCCAAGAAACAAACGGCGTCATGTGACACTTCCATCTCCGCCACGCTCCAACACACCTATAGGTAGGTGTGATTAGACTTTATACAAAGTATCTACATTTACATTGTGGTTTACATCTTTAAAAGCAATATTGTGGTGTTTAGTTACTATTACTTAATTCTATTGTTTGTAAGTATTTATGGGCAAGGTTTTTAATCTTCGAACTACAAATCTCAGAACTCGGTATATGTGGTTTATTTATGTGATTTATTTTATTAGGTGACAAGGATGATGATGATGACGATGATGCAGATGACAAAATCCAGTCATCAGTGATGACTCGAGGAGAAGAAGGCCGACAAGAGAGCCAAGAACAGAATGAAGTCGACCATAGCGACTTTGAGATGGTGGTGAGGAAAAAAAGCAGGAATAAAATCATTGGGCTGTATTTGACATCACAAGGGGTGAAACAATTAACCAAATCTATGGTTTTATATAATGGGGATCATAATTTTTGGTTCAGTATTATTAAATATAATAATCCACCATTTACGGTTATAGTTTCAGAGCTAAAATGGACATCTTAGCAAATGTAACAGAGTTAAAGTGATTATGAGGCTGTATCCAAGCAAAAGACTAAACAAGAACATGTGTTTGTGTCATAAAAGCTGGGACTTGCTGAACAAAAAATTGCAAAAGTTACCCTGTGTTACTTGAATCTCATATCTTCATTTTTCACTGAGATGTTGTTAGTCATACTTTTTATGTCTCCCTAGTCTGAGTCAATGGTCCTGGAAACGTCAGAGAATGTTAACAACGGAAATCCGTCTCCTCTGGAAGCTCTTCTTGCTGGAGCTGAAGGTTTCCCCCCTATGCTGGACATTCCTCCTGATGCTGATGATGAAACTATGGTAGAGTTGGCTATTGCGCTCAGCCTTCAGCAGGATCAACAAGGTAAGAAGGAAGAACTGGAATGAGGCAATAATTAGTGGAAAGTAAATCCAAATCCTTATATTGTACTTTCAGATATTCAGAGCAAAATATTTTGTTTGATTTGAGCTCCAGGTTGTAATGAAATAATCAGGTTGTGACATTGGTTGAATGAATACATGAACAAACAAACTTAGGAACTTTTAAGTATTTCTAACATGTATCAGAAACGGAAGATTCTGGGTTAAATGTGTTTCCCCTACTAAAAAAATCTGAATCATCTCTTTGGGTCAGAGCTTAGATATAAAATACAGTTACAATATATTTTCTCATTTATAGGCAGCAGCAGCAGTGCTCTTGGCCTTCAGAGCCTTGGCCTGTCTGGTCAGGCTCCAAGTTCCTCTTCACTTGATGCAGGCACTCTGTCAGACACCACCGCATCAGGTAAGAACACCGTCTCCACATCGATAAATTCCAGTACTGAAACTCATAATTTCATCTTAAAGGCTGTTTGTTGTTTTGCTTAAATTGATAATAAACCTGTTATTTGTTTTATCCTTCTGGTTATTAGTGTTCAGTCTCAATCTAAGCATTATAATTTCATATTACTATTATTATACTGTCTATAATGGGTTTATCAAACAAAATAAGCAGTATTATTGCATTGTTGGTGAACAAGTATAACCTAAGATCATGTATCCTGGCCAGATGACCGTGGTGTATTTGCTGTTACAGCTATTGCTATGATTTCAGCCCCCGCATCAGATGATGAGGGCAGCACGGCTGCTACTGATGGCTCTACGTTGCGGACCTCCCCAGCTGAGCATGGAGGCAGTGTGGGCTCAGAGAGTGGGGGTTCTGCTATCGACTCTGTAGCAGGGGAGCACAGTGGTGGGTTATTTCAGAAGAAGAGGCCAGTCTATTATTGAAAACTCAAAACATACATGCCTGAAAATAGTTGTATGAGTTACAAGTATATTTTTCCTCATACCCAAGTTTGTGGTTAGGATAATCTTATGAACTATTAAGGTGTGTAGCTAAAGTCCTGAGGGCCACCATTGTTGTGAAAAAGCATATATTGCTTTGTCACTATGTATTAATACTTTTTTCAATCTGTATTACTGTGTTTCCAATTGGCTTTGACAATCTTGTGCATCCTTTTGTTCAGTATCAGGACGCAGCAGTGCATATGGAGACACAACAGTGGAAGGCCACCCTGCTGGTCCAGGCAGCGTTAGTTCCAGCACTGGAGCCATCAGTACCACAACAGCACAGCAGGAGGGTGAAGGCTCAGAAGGCGAGAATGAAGGAGATATCCACACAAGCAACAGGTGGGAATGCAGGAGAGTTTTAGTTGATATAGAAGATTTAAATTCAAGCTCTGACAATTTGACAGATGAATTGGACTTAATTTCTAATATCCGAGTACCAAAATTGATGTATGAAGACCTTGAGTGATGTTTGGAAGATACCCTGTTTAAAAACAAAAATATGGGCAGTTAAGTTAAAAGATGAAACTCCTTTTACATGTTTCCATTGTTTTGTTTGTTTTTAGGTTGCACATGGTTCGTCTGATGCTTCTGGAGCGCTTACTGCAGCACCTTTCTCAGCTCCACAACGTAGGCGGAGTTCAAGCCATCCCATACATGCAAGTCATTCTTATGTTGACGTCTGACCTTGATGGTGAAGATGAAAAGGATAAAGGTGCCTTGGATGACCTGCTTGCACAACTCATTGCTGAGCTCGGTATACACAAGAAGGTAATCCTGGTCTCTTTTTTTTTTTTTTTTTTTTTTTTTTTTTGATGAGTTGATCTCAAAATATCATGATTTTTACTAATTCCATGTCATTGTTCTGCAGGATGTGTCCAAAAAGAACGAGCGAAGCTCCATCAATGAAGTTCACCTGGTCATCATGAGATTGCTAAGCGTCTTCATGTCTCGTACCAAGTCTGGCTCAAAATCTTCTTCTGAGGTATGAGAGTAGTGGAGTTTTCACAAAGTAAATGTTTATTTCAGTTAAATACATTAATGTAAAGCCAGTCCTAGATCATTAGAAAGCTGAACATATTCGATACCGAATTCCTTTACCTCAAGATACATTATTTTGTCATATTTATATTTACATTATTTTTGTTCTTATGAAAAAGTTCAATTTAATTTAACAAATATATTTTCACACCATTTCATGAACATGAAGGAAGTGAATAATGTGGTTTACAACATATAATTTAACAGCTTCGGCTCTCGTGCTTCTCTTTTTTTCTTTGTAGTCATCATCATTAATTTCCAATGCGACAGCGACTGCCTTGCTGAACCTGGGGGCCATTGACTACTGCCTTCATGTGCTGAAGTCGCTCCTGGAGTTCTGGAAGAGCCAGCAGGGTGAAGAAGAACCTGTGGCCACCAGCCAGCTTCTCCGCACGCACACAGCTTCCTCTCCCCCTGACATGAGCCCTTTCTTCCTGCGCCAGTATGTCAAGGTATCAGCGACACAGGAAAACACTTACCTTTAAACTTGAAACATTCGTTTTTTTTTAAATAAATTTCAAAACGATTCATTGTTTCTGTTATCAGGGACATGCCGCTGATGTGTTTGAAGCGTACTCCCAGTTGTTGACTGAAATGGTGCTCCGGTTGCCATATCAGATAAAAAAGATTGCTGATACGAACCCGCGTATCTCACCTCCTGTCTTTGACCATTCCTGGTTCTATTATCTGTCTGAAGTAAGTTGTTGGGTGTCCCTCTAAATATTTCACACATATTTTTCTTCTTTCAGGCTTTGCTTTCTGTGTAAGATATAAACAAATAATTTATCTATCCTGTGTCGTCTTAGTATCTGATGATTCAACAAACACCTTTCGTGAGGAGACAAGTCAGAAAGCTGCTGCTGTTTATTTGCGGCTCGAAGGAAAAGTATCGACAGTTGCGAGATTTGCACACACTCGACTCGCATGTCCGCAGCATTAAAAAGCTTCTTGAGGAGCAGGGCATCTTTCTCCGGGCTGGTGTCGTCACTGCCACATCTGGTTCAGCGCTACAGTACGACACACTCATCAGTCTGGTGAGGAGAATATAATAGAAAATACTGTCTTGGTGATTTAGTGTACAAGGGTTGAACTTATCAAGTATATTTGTTCCCTTATAACCTGAATTTATGAACTTATTCATTATTTTTGTGTTGTTTGTTGGCTTATGTTGATGCACTCAGATTTGGTGTGGGGTGTTTTATTTTTTCCACCTATGATGAAAAAAAATTGCTGAAGCGTAAATTGTGTTTATTGCTGCAGATGGAACATCTGAAAGCATGTGCTGAAATTGCCACTCAGAGGACAGTCAACTGGCAGAAATTCTGCATGAAGGATGACTGTAAGTTTTTAATTTTATTTTAAACATAATTGGAAACCAGCGTTTAAACTCATTGATAGTAACCTTGTTTTTTTTTCATTTTCTTATCCATCTTACTCTTCGGTGGGCAGCCGTGTTGTACTTCCTGCTCCAGGTCAGCTTTCTTGTGGATGAAGGCGTTTCTCCGGTTCTTCTTCAACTCCTCTCCTGTGCCCTGTGTGGCAGCAAGGTGCTGGCCAGCTCCTCCTCTACATCTTCATCAGTCTCAGGAGGAGGCTCTGGCAGCGCTGGACAGGCAGCACCTTCTCAGTCCTCGCAGAGCAAATCCTCCAGTAAAAAAAGCAAAAAAGAAGAGAAGGAGAAAGATAAAGAGGGTGAGATGATGAAATAGGTTTTTATAGTACTGCTCATTACTTATGGTTTTATAAAAGGTCATATTGGATCTTGATGGGATAGAAATTTGATAGAAAAATAGGTGGAAGATGGTTATATTCTGACCGTATTACATATATGTGCACTGATCATAGGGGATGGTGTCAGCAGTCAAGAAGATCAGCTGTGCATGGCGCTGGTCAGTCAACTTAACAAGTTTGCAGATAAGGAGACACTGATCCAGTTCTTGCGCTGTTTCCTGTTGGAGTCCAACTCATCTGCTGTGCGCTGGCAGGCTCACTGCTTGGCATTACATATCTACAGGTACGGTTGAAATACTATTAGATAATGTGCGTGGGATCAACACCTGCGTCCCCATGCATACAGTTCAGATTAACAGAACATTTTGTAAAAAAGGAAAAGAAAAAATTCAAGATGAACTGCTTCAAAGGTGAAATCGTAAAACCTACGCTTTGATGTGAATTTTTCTCCAGGAACTCTAGCAAATCTCAACAGGAGCTGCTGCTTGAACTGACTTGGGCCATATGGCCAGAGCTTCCTGCATATGGTCGTAAAGCTGCCCAGTTTGTTGACCTACTTGGATATTTCTCACTTAAAACCCCTCAAACTGAGAAAAAGGTTTGTTAATATTCTCATTTTAAATCATTGCATTGCCATGTGGTCTAGTCCTTTTTGAAGCAGATTTGTTTTACACATGATTATCTCATATAGAATATCAGTTAATAGCAGGATCTAGGGTGATGGACAAGTGTTTTTTTGTTTTGTTTTGTTTTTTTAATTAATTATTGTTTTATTTTTTATAAAGCAATTAACTTGGTCCACACTGGCTCAAAGTTCTTAACCAGATTTTCTGAGCATTTTAATCCAAGAACCTAACAGGTATATTGTTAAGTAAAGAAAGTCTGTGTAAATCATTTTATTTTTTGTGTTGCGTTTTCTGGTTCAGCTGAAGGAATATTCTCAGAAAGCCGTGGAAATCTTGAGGGCACAGAACCACATCCTGACAAATCACCCCAACTCCAACATCTACAAGTATGTCGCATGCTCGCTTCGTCTTTTAAGTAAAAAATATATGAGACGTGATTTACATTAAATTGCTTTTTTTTCCCCCCCTGCAGCACACTTTCTGGTTTAGTGGAATTTGATGGCTTTTATCTGGAGAGTGACCCTTGCTTGGTGTGCAACAATCCAGAAGTTCCATTCTCAGTAAGACAAATACTTTTGTCCATGTTTATGACTTTTTCTAATAGATTAAGATTTCTGTAATTGGAATAGCCAGATCAAATTATCTCGTGCTTAGCATACTAATCCACAGTGGTGGTATCGTAGGTGATAATCTTTCTAGAACCGATACAAGATTAATCTAAAATAAAACATCTTTGATGGTAACAAATGCAAAGTTTTTAACATTTTTGTGTTTCCTCATTTTGCCTGGCAGAATATCAAACTGTCTTCCATTAAAGTTGACACCCGCTACACCACCACGCAGCAGGTTGTCAAGCTCATTGGCAGCCACACCATCAGTAAGGTCACAGTGAAGATCGGTGACCTCAAACGCACCAAAATGGTCCGCACCGTCAATCTCTATTACAACAACAGGACTGTGCAAGCCATTGTGGAACTCAAGAACAAGTATGTTACACCAAAGGGCTACGAGTCTGTTGTTGATGCCCCTTTTATTTCATTTATCTGCTGTAATGTTGTAAAAAATGGTTTGAATTTTTTTTTTTTTTGGTTTGACTTTTAACATGCAGCCATTCTCCCATTTTATTTTAATTTTCTTGATTATAACAGAAATTTCTTCTTTTCTTTTCTTTTTTTTTTAATTTAGGCCTGCTCGTTGGCACAAAGCCAAGAAAGTTCAGCTGACCCCTGGGCAGACAGAAGTGAAGATTGACCTTCCTCTACCTATTGTTGCCTCAAACCTGATGATTGAGTTTTCAGATTTTTACGAGAACTACCAGGCCTCCACTGAGACCCTGCAGTGTCCACGCTGCAGTGCTTCTGTGCCTGCCAACCCTGGGGTGTGTGGCAACTGTGGTGAGAACGTGTATCAGTGCCACAAGTGCAGGTGAGCAGTGTGTTTATTCGGCAGGTTTGCTCTAAAATGGTGATGATATTAAAGAGAATTAACATTTTACATGGTGGCTCTTTTTTTTTTTTCAAATTATTTTTCTCCCAAGGTCTATAAACTATGATGAAAAAGACCCCTTCCTTTGCAATGCCTGCGGTTTCTGCAAATATGCCAGATTTGACTTCATGCTGTATGCTAAACCATGCTGTGCAGTGGATCCCATTGAGAATGAAGAAGACAGGAAAAAAGTAAGAATATACTTGTATTAAAAAGATGAACCATAAGCAAATATATGGAAGTAGGCTGATCATTTCTAAAAAAAAAAAACAAACAAAAAAAACCAGCTAAATTCAGCAGTTGCCTCATTTTTTGCTAAAAAAAAATTCAGCATTATTTTTAAGTCTTCATTTATTCTTTATTTATTTATTTATTTGTCAGGCTGTGACAAATATCAACACCTTGCTGGATAAAGCTGACCGGGTCTACCACCAGCTGATGGGTCACAGGCCACAGTTGGAGAGCCTCTTGTCTAAGGTCAACGAGGCGGCACCGGAGAAACCTCAGGTCAGTCATGTAAGAGGCCTAAACAGTGTATTTAAAATAGGAAACCAAATATTACATAAAAAATATTACCAAAGTCCCTTTCAGCATGCTTGGTACTTACTGGAATATGTCTGATTCTGACTTGTTGGAATTTTGATTTTATCTCAAGGTATTTTTGTATTTTCTCCTCTGTTGCTGACAGGATGACACTGGAACAGGTGCAGGACTTGGTACATCCTCTGCTAATGTGAACCGATATATTCAGCAACTGGCTCAAGAGTACAGTGGCGACTGCAAGACATCATTTGATGAACTTTCGAAGATTATACAGGTCAGAGAGGAGAAAACTTTTAAATTCTTAGTTTGAGAAAACTAAAAATTATTCATGCTCATATGTAATTGTACCCCCAAATGATTTCCTTACAGAAAGTGCTTGCATCTCGAAAAGAGCTGTTGGAGTATGATCTACAGCAGAGAGAGGCTGCCACCAAGTCATCTCGAAGCAGTAGCAGCCAACCCACTTTCACCGCCAGCCAGTACCGGGCTCTGTCT
Source organism: Zenarchopterus dispar (assembly GCA_028564865.1). Classification (NCBI taxonomy): domain Eukaryota; kingdom Metazoa; phylum Chordata; class Actinopteri; order Beloniformes; family Zenarchopteridae; genus Zenarchopterus; species Zenarchopterus dispar. The sequence continues at coordinate 3,659,342 of JAOWBL010000022.1, read as the reverse complement.
GTGCTGGGCTGTGGCCACACCTCCTCAACGAAGTGTTACGGCTGTGCCTCAGCTGTCACAGGCCACTGCATCACGCTACTCCGTGCACTGGCGACTAATCCAGCCCTCCGGCAGATCCTTGTCCTTCAGGGTCTCATCCGTGAGCTCTTTGAGTACAACTTACGACGCGGCACAGCAGCCATGAGGGATGAAGTGCGTCAGCTGATCTGTCTCCTCACAAGGTGTGTTCATCATTCCTGTTTTCTTTTCTTTTTTTTTTTTTAATCAAACTACATAAACAGCTAAAGTAAATAAAAAAAAATGTATTTAACTCCTACAAAGCTAATTGTTATCATTTTTCTACTCTATTATCCAATGTGTTGAAGGGGTGGCAAGTAATTTTCTCATATATTTCTCATTCAGAGATCATCCAGAAGCCACTCAGCAAATGAATGATCTTATCATTGCCAAGGTGTCTGCTGCCCTCAAAGGTCATTGGGCTAATCCTGACTTGGTATGTCACCCTCCACATGTTCCCACTGATTTTCTTTTTATACTGCAGAGTCTCTTTTTCGTTTGAGTTTTCCATCCTCATGAAGACACTCTTAATGTTTTGCCCTTTCAGGTTAGTAATTTGCAGTATGAAATGCTGCTGCTGACCGACTCCATTTCCAAAGAGGGGGGATGCTGGGAGTTACGGCTACGTTGTGGTAAGCCTCACACCCATTTCAAATATAACGTGCAATAATTTCATGTTCTATCTGTAGGTGTGAATTGAAATTGGAGCTACTTAAGGCGCAGACTTATTTACATTTCTGTATTTGTTCCTTTATAGTTTCAGTAGTTATGCAGCGTTGGTTACTCATGTCAGTGTTGCATTTTGAGATGAAATTTTTGTAAACTGCCATTCTCCATGGTCGGTTTTGGTGAGAGATATGAGGGCATTTTCATTTCAAGATTTTTCATTTCTATGAAAATATCGCCTGTTTAAGCCCATCTCTAATACATATGTATGTGTATATATTTTTTGTCCCTTTATAGCTCTAAGTCTGTTCCTCATGTCGGTGAATATCAAGACGCCTGTAGTGGTGGAGAACATCACTCTCATGTGCCTGAGAATCCTGCAAAAGCTCATAAGGCCTCCTGGTCCAACTAGCAAAAAGAACAAGGTAAATGGTTAATGAATGTGTTGTTCAGTTGTTATTGTTTATGTCCATTTTGTGAGAGTTTTAGGTGGCAGTGATGCAGATTCTAATCGGTAAGACTGAAAACATTTTGATAACTAAGCAGACATTTGGGCAACACGCAGACACAATAAATACTGTGAGGACACAGTTTGAAAGCTGAGATCTAAATCATCAACCTTCTCAAGTGTTTTTTAGGACTAAAAGGTATGGTCCAGGGGATCCATAGAAGCAGTAAAAAAAACAATTACAAAAATGTAAAATGCCAATAAAAAACCTTGATTTAGCTTTTGAGGCCAAGATGTTAGAGAAAAATGACTTTGTATTTATACATATTAGTAAACTGTTTCTCCATTGGAGTCAATAATTTGTTTTTATGAATTAGTTTTAAAAACCGTCAGCATCATTGCACTTTGAACATAACTTAATTTTTATGTTAAATCCAGTCCATTGTCTATTTGTAATGCCTAAGTCCAGCAAATTTCTCTGTGCTCTGTCTGGCAATTGTGTCAGATTCCCTTGTATTGATTTGTCTTTGTATTTTCTTTGTTTTAAAGGATGCTGCTATTGAGTCCCTGACCACAGTCAGGCCCTACAGTAATGAAATTCATGCTCAGGCTCAGCTCTGGCTCAAGAAGGACCCCAAAGCATCTTATGATGCCTGGAAAAAGTGCCTTCTAGCAAAATGTAAGTAGCATGTCTGATTACATAAAGTAACTCACTCAGGATATGTGTTTTCACTGAAACATTCAGCTTTAATGAAGACCTTACTGTTTTTGTTTTTTATGTGACCACAGGCCAGGAAACGTCAGCAAAGCCTCAGGGGAAAGCTGAACTGCGAAAGCAGTATCTGCTTGAAAAGTATGTGTGGAAGTGGAAACTATTCATGAGGTCAAGGAAAGGGGAAGGCCTCTTCCCTCGTCTGCTGAAACTGAGCCATAACAACTGGCTGCGGCAGGTAATGACGGTTTCTACCTGAGCTATTGAATGCTGATTTGTGCTCAGAATTAAAACTGAAATCCTCCTTTGTAGGTGTTGTTCACACCTGCCACTCAGGCTGCAAGACAGGCAGCTTGTACTATTGTGGAGGCCCTTACCACAATCCCAAGCCGCAAACAACAAGTCCTTGACTTACTTACCAGGTAAGCATTTTCCTTGTAACAAAAAATAAATAAAATAACAGCATGGAAACTAGTTGCATTAATCTTAAACAATAATGAAACCTAACAAAAATACTTTAAATGCAGCATTTCAGGCAATGTTTACTTCATTAACTGCTAATTTAAGAAAGGTGGTGAGATCAATAACTCCAGCAGAATAAACTGTGATGCCATCTTTTTTTTTCTCTTATTTTTCCTTTAGTTTTGCCTCTCGCAAAAGTATCTTGATGTCGATTCATCAAGTTTTTTATACTGTCATTTTCAAATATATCGTTGGTGTTTCTGGAACATTGTTTTAAAATATTAAGGTTACAGCGTTACATGCTAAAAAAAAACAAGTGAAATCAGAATATTCTGTACCTGCACATCCAGTCCAATGCTGAAGCAGAGCCCCCTCTACTCATGAGTTTAGCAGTTACCTGAGCCAATACATTGTTAGAAAATTTAAAACCAAAGATAAATGCATATTACTTTTGTGTACTTCTTTGTTGTGACATAAAGAAGAATTATCTACACAAACAAAATGTACATAAATCCTTTAACACTCAATCCTGTGTGTGTGGCATGGTGAACAGAGAGGCTTATTTTCTGCTTCATGCAACAGAACGAGGGAAATTACTGAAATAACTTCACATTGGCTGTGAGGTGCCGTTTCCCAGTTTTTAAAAACTTGAGTTTTTCTGATTGTGCAAGTATTTGCATAATTAGATTCATGCAAAGAGCGCTTACACACATCAGTGAAAAAGAGCTGAAATATGCCACTGTCACTGAAATCCCTATGTAAAAGCTGACATTAAACAATAGCTGGTTTCTAAGCAAGTTACCTGGTTTTAGTGGTATTAAACATCTCGATCAGCAAGAGGAACACTTTTAACATTGCTCTTACTAACTTTCCCTTCTCTTGCATCAGTTACCTCGATGAGCTGAGTGTGGCCGGGGAGTGTGCGGTGGAGTACCTGGGCCTGTATCAGAAGCTGATCAAGCCAACACACTGGAAGGTCTACCTGGCTGCGCGTGGAGTTCTGCCTTACATTGGGAACCTGATTACCAAGGTAACATTAAAGAAAACCTGATTCTGTGCTATTCTAAGTTTGTGTTTTTATATTTTTGGTACCACTAGTTTATATGAATCACAATGAACTAAAACTTGGTTAGATGAAATAATTAAATACTGAAATAAAAATGTTGTGATTGAAAATTCTAATGCTGATTTTGACTAACCATTTGGCTTGAAATTTCTGTCACACTTAATCAGATATGTTAGAATTAGTTTATGTATCTGATTTTTGTCTACAATCTTTGAATTCATTTAATTTTCCTGATCAGGAAATAGCCAATCTTCTGGCTCTCGAGGAGGCTACACTGAGCACAGACCTGCAGCAAGGCTACGCCCTCAAGAGCTTGACAGGTATGTTTGCTTCCATCTCAACACAAAATTAGAGATGATGAGGATTACCAAGTATTTAGTGAGACTTTCAGGACCATGACATTAAATATTTGTGTGTTTGGAACTGTAGGATTGCTATCTTCGTTTGTGGAGGTGGAGTCCATTAAGCGGCATTTCAAAAGTAGGTTGGTTGGCACGGTGCTGAATGGTTACCTGTGCCTGAGGAAGCTGGTGGTGCAGCGCACCAAACTCATCGATGAGACTCAGGACATGCTCCTAGAGATGCTGGAGGACATGACAACAGGTCAGCGCTGACTCCAGCTTCACAGATGTAAACTTTTACTTTGCAACAGATGTTTATAGCATATTTTGTTTTAACATATAACAATTATTTTGATTTAGTCACTTTGGTATAAGTTTTCATTGATTTAGGCCTGTTTTAGCACTTACAAAAATTAAAGCATAAATTTTAAATCTAGTTTTGCATTTCACCCCCCAAAAAAATCTCTTTATATGCAAAGATGCCATTTTGTGGATGCCTAACCTCAGAAATGTAAATCTTTGACTCTCCACAGGTACCGAGTCTGAAACCAAAGCCTTCATGGCAGTCTGCATTGAGACTGCAAAACGGTACAACCTGGATGACTACAGAACACCTGTGTTCATTTTTGAGAGACTGTGCAGCATAATCTACCCTGTAAGTTACCTTTACCCTGAGTAGACATGTGACAGCTTATAGATTTAATGGAAAAAATATTTAAATTCTAATTGCTGAATTAAATGCAGCCCAAAAAAAACTAAATCATCTTCTGATTCAAAGCTTTCAAATGTTGCTTTTCTTAGTCTGAGATTTCTGTTGCCTTAGCATCAACAATAAAAGTATTCTTAATACAAGAGATGGGTTGTAATAAGCTAGAAGTTTCTGGCATAATGCTCTCCAAAAAAAAACTTTTATTAAAATAAGCCCAGTGGTAACTTCTGGAGAATCTATGGAAAATAAATTGACATGAAACATTATAGCAGAGTACAGCTACTGTCAGTGTAGTACAGAGCTGAAGTGAAGCCGACGGGAGAATTTGTCCAACCTGAACCACCCTTCCCTCATCTTAACTTGTGTTTTTTAACTTTAATCAAGGTGTGAATGGTTATCAAACTGCCTCGAAAGGAGACTGAAATCTTGAGGCCCCCTGCTCCATTGAATGTGGTTTTCATCCACAGTGGACCAGAGGCAAAGAGAGGCTCAATTTCAAATTTTGTCACTTGACTTGGGGCGTTTAGGGTGTGTTTGGTAACCTGGAGTAGCCTCCACCTTTTGGAGCCAGACCAGTATCTCTCTCATTCTGAGGTTCCCTTCTACAGGTGTGATAGCATCACGAACTGATTTTAAACGAGAATGTGGATCTTCAAAAACCTGAGACCAAATACCATGTGACCAATCACAAAAGCAGCTGATTCTGTTTGAAACTTATTAAGCCGTGAAGCAGAAGGAACATGGCGCTTGAAGTCGTTCTAGTTATTTCCTGGTGCCTGTTCCTCTCAGTGCAAAGTACTTTTAGTTTAAAAGAGCAACAGACAGGAGTCGTAATTCTAGCTGACATGATCTGAACTTGTTTTTTCTCCTAAAGTACTGCTGTATGTGCTGAAATGAACAAACAGCTCAAGTCGCATACATCCTAAATCTTATACATTTTTATCAGAGAAGATCTCTAAATGTCCACTCTAAAGTTCACCGGACCAGAGAGTTGACTAAGATCGATTTGTTCCTCTGTTTCTAGGAGGAGAACGAGGTTACAGAATTCTTTGTGACTCTGGAAAAAGATCCTCAGCAGGAGGACTTCCTGCAGGGCCGCATGCCAGGAAACCCTTACAGCAGCAATGAGCCTGGCATCGGACCTTTAATGAGGGACATCAAGAACAAGATCTGTCAAGACTGTGACCTGGTGGCGCTTCTTGAAGACGACAGTGGCATGGAGGTAAAGTAGTATTACAGTTTGCTATGGTAATTCTTACTATCACATTCTTCAGTTTCTTCAAGAAATAGTGTCTTATATGTTTACAAGGCAACCACTGCATAAAATACCTGTCTGATTATTTTCAGCTCCTGGTAAACAACAAAATCATCAGTTTGGATCTGTCTGTAGCCGAGGTTTACAAGAAGGTGTGGTGCCCTACGAACGAGGTGAGCCTCATGAAATATGGAAAAGACTGAAGTATTGTAGTAAAATTATAATGTAGTTGGTGTTTGTCATTGAGCCAACTTGCTTTTTATTGTTCAAAGGGTGAGCCAATGAGAATCATTTATCGAATGAGAGGTCTTCTTGGAGATGCTACTGAGGAGTTCATAGAGTCCCTGGACTCAACCACAGGTTTGGTTTTATTTATTGATTTCTTTTTTCTTAGCCTGTCCATTTACTTATATATACCGTATTTTTTGTGGGGTTTTTTGTTTGCTTTTTTTGTCAGTATGGCATCCTCTTGTGTTTTACCCAAATATGCTGTTTTATTTGCTCTTTATAGTCCAAGATATCATACTACACAAGATTAAAATGTAACCTCTTTTTTTTTTTTTTTTTTTGTAAGAAAAACATGAAAAAACATGTTGTGCCCTCCCTATTACAGATGAGGAAGAAGACGATGAGGAAGTGTACAAGATGGCAGGAGTCATGGCTCAGTGTGGAGGTCTGGAGTGTATGCTCAACCGGCTGTCTGGAATCAACGATTTCAAACAAGGAAGACATTTACTCACTGTAAGCCACATCTTCTGTGTCTGAATATTATTATTTTCATTCATCTGCTATAAACTTGGATATCTCCAATTTTAAGTAATTTGTAAAGTAAGAAAAGCTTAAAAAAGAAAGAAGTTTTGGATATTTAGTGCCGGTAACTTCTTGCTAACTTCATACATTACCTCTGTGGTGTGATAATTAACCAGGTCCTTAAGTGTCATCATTTGAATTGTAAAAACACAGTTTGTATGTTCAAGATACCCAACTTTATATATGATCTGGATTGCCCTTATTTGTAATATTAGCAGTGCATTAAGTGTAATTTTATAATTGTTTCCCCAGAGCTCTATACATTATGTTCAATATGGAAGTACTAAAGAAGAGTAAAGAATAAAGTGATTTGTTGTCTTAATTTTATGTATGATAGATATTTTTGCCACCTTGTTTTGTGCCTTTTTTTTTTCCCCCAAAAGATTCAACTGTTCAGTGAGTGAAAAGTTGTTTCTCTCTCAATCAGGTTTTGCTGAAGTTGTTCAGTTATTGTGTGAAGGTGAAGATCAACAGACAGCAGCTCATCAAACCGGAGATGAACACACTCAACGTCATGCTGGGAACTCTCAACCTGGTAGGTGTTAAACTGAGAATATTCAACCTGTTGTAGTATCAATAAGGATTTTATTTTATTTTATTCATTAAGTGTTTTGAAAAGACTCCTTTTTAACGTTGTTGTTCTTCAGGCGTTGGTGGCTGAACAGGAGAGCAAGGACAGTGGTGGAGCCTCAATAGCAGAACAAGTTCTGAGCATAATGGAGATCATACTGGACGAGGCCAATGCTGAAATTTCAGAGGACAAGGTAAGAATCAGGCTCCACCCCCTGGATTTTAAAAAAAAAAGACTTTGAACAGTATTTTCAATCATCTAAAATAAATATAAAACCATTTATTTTTTCTTTTACAGAGCAACCTTCTGCTCACGGGGGACAAAGACCAGCTCGTCATGTTGTTGGACCAGATCAACACCCCGTTTGTGCGGTCCAATCCCAGCGTGCTGCAGGGTTTGCTGCGTATCATCCCATACTTGTCCTTTGGTGAACTGGAGAAGATGAAGATTTTAGTTGAACGGTTCAAACCTTACTGCAGCTTTGACAAGTGAGCGTCACTCTGTTCTCACAAATAAGCTCTTGTGTCGAACTTTTAAAGGGAATGATGTTTAAGTATTTTAACACATGAAACAATCATTACTGAAAGTGACTTAAATTATGATGAATTGTTTTGTTTTTCAGTATCTGAGTGCTTAATTTAATTATGTAAAACTGACTTTTTTTTGTTCTTTCTGAAGCTATGATGAGGAACACAGTGCAGATGACAAAGTGTTTTTGGATTGCTTCTGTAAAATCGCTGCTGGAATCAAAAACAACAGCAATGGCCATCAGCTGAAAGATCTCATCCTCCAGAAAGGAATCACGCAGAGTGCATTAGACTACATGAAGAAACATATCCCAAATGCAAAAAAGTAGGTCTCCTTAAATACCTAAAGATGCTTTTTGAAAATCTCTGATATAATTAGTATGTGTGCTGGACTTTCGAAAGAGGAATAAAAGATCTTGTTTTCTGAACTTTTAGTCTGGATGCAGACGTCTGGAAGAAGTTCCTCTCTCGTCCAGCTCTTCCCTTCATTCTGAGACTACTCCGCGGTTTGGCCACCCAGCATCCACCCACACAGGTACAAAATACCTTGAACCTCTGCTGGAGCTGTCTGATGCCCAGAAATGATCCCTCAAGACATTTTACTTTAGAGATGACACATAAAGAAAAAGCATTACAAGCAAATCTATTCATCTAACTTGAGTGTCTTATCCTTCCTCTTCTGTTTCAAGGTGCTGATAGGCACAGATTCAATAACCAACTTGCACAAGCTGGAGCAGGTATCCAGTGACGAAGGCATCGGGACTCTGGCGGAGAACCTTCTAGAGGCGTTGAGGGAGCACAGTGATGTCAATCTGAAGATTGAAGCAGCTCGTAGAGAAACCAGAGCTGAGAAGAAGCGCATGGCGATGGCCATGAGACAGAAGGCCCTGGGAACGCTGGGCATGACGGTAGATGTTTTTTTTTTTTTTTTTTCCCTCTTAGTTTTTTCATTTCATGTCATTTAATTGCAACAGATTTTCATGATTTTTTTTTTTTTTTTTTATTGTGTTTGCCAATCAGACCAATGAGAAGGGGCAGGTGGTTACAAAGACTTCACTTTTGAAGCAAATGGAGGAGCTGATAGAAGAGCCGGGTTTGACCTGCTGCATCTGCAGAGAGGGCTACAAGTTTCAGGTATCATAACGTTTCCCAGTATTGTGAGTGCATCAAACTATGTTTCATCTAAGATCTGCTGTCAGTATGACAACTCCTAAAATGTTTGGATCCTTAAAGCATGGCATCTGGCCATCAGGTGGGATGTCTGTAGTTTGGGCCTTTTCTGGTCCACCCTGCACATCCTTGATTGGATTTAGTTCTGGGGGAGCTGGAGATGATTCTTAAAATCTTAAAATCAAGTGAGAACATGCTCTTCATGTTATGTTTAAATATGTAACTTTTAAGTTAACATTTCACTTTTTTTTTCTGTTTCACTAGCCAACCAAAGTCCTGGGTATTTACACATTCACAAAGCGTGTGGCCTTGGAAGACTTTGAAAACAAGCCTCGCAAGCAGCAGGGCTACAGCACTGTATCGCACTTTAACATAGTTCACTACGACTGTCATCTGGCAGCTGTCAGGTAACCACTAACATCATTTACTCCCATGCTGATGAAAATACGATTCCTGTCTTCTGCAGGCTTGTATCGTCATTAACTTTTTATTTTACGTCAGGTTGGCTCGTGGGAGAGAGGAGTGGGACAGTGCTGCTCTCCAGAATGCTAACACCAAGTGCAATGGACTGCTTCCTGTCTGGGGGCCACATGTGCCAGAATCAGCATTTGCTACTTGCTTAGCAAGGTATCAGTACACAGACAAAACAAGCCCTTTCTCTGCTGCGTGGTTCACAAAGTTAAATGTTCTGACTGGATTTCTCTTTGTTGTGCAGACACAACACATATCTTCAGGAATGCACAGGCCAGAGGGAGCCCACGTACCAACTCAACATCCACGACACCAAATTACTCTTCCTCCGCTTTGCTACCGAGCAGTCCTTCAGCGTGGACACAGGAGGCGGTGGCAGAGAGAGCAACATCCACCTCATTCCCTATGTCATCCACACTGTGCTCTATGTCCTCAACACGTATGTATTTTATTTTATTTTATTTTATATTTTCATAATATGAATCTTATCTGACTAAAGAAAGTTAGTCGGCATCATTACAGTAATCTGTGATTCTGTGTCTGCAGTACAAGGGCTACGTCCCGAGAGGAGAAGAATCTGCAGAGTTTTCAGGAGCAGCCGTGTGAGAAGTGGGTGGAAAGCTCGTACGACGTTGAAGGACCACACTACTTCACCATCATGGGCATGCATGTGATGCCACCTGAACAGTGGAGGAGTTCACGTTTGTACTTTCTCAGGAGGCTCCTGGTTACCGCACATGTCCGCAAGGTTTCTGCTGTCTTCACAAACAAGTATGGCACTTTTACTTTTCCTGTTTGTTTTTAAACCGGTTACTTTGTTCTAAGCTTAAATCTATCAAGGAGTATTTTTTTTTAATCAATATTTTCTTTCTTTTGTCTTATTATCAGAGTAACAGATAAAACACCAAAGGAATATGCAGTCTACCGCTCACCTCTTCTCTTCTGGGGCCTGGTGGACCTCGTCTATGACATGTTCAGGGTAAATATCCAACAAAATTCAAAACCACAGTGCATGTTGATTCTTCAAAGAAACTGTATTTTATGATAAATAAACTCATGTTTAGATGTTATGATGGTGTAGCATCTAGAGGAACTGACCACGGTGCCTGTCTTTACAGAAGGTACCCACCAGCAACACTGAGGGGGGCTGGTCCTTCTCACTGGCAGAATATATCCGTCACAACGACATGCCCATCTACGAGGCCTCAGAGCGCGTGCTCAGGACCTTCCAGGATGAGCTCATGCCTGCTGAGTCCTTGTCAGAGTTCTTCGATGTTGTAGGTCAGTACAACTCCTCAAAAGGTTTGATGATTGTTGTACTCGGAGTAGGAGGGCATTGTGGAAGAAGCTGCAAATTTATGTAGACCAGTCTGTAAAAATGTGCTTTTTCATTTGTGACAACACGTGGTTCTTAAATGTTGCACGATGATCAAGTCAAAATTTCATTATTGTTTTTTTTGTTTTGTTTTCAGGTCTCCTCTCTGAAATTCCAGATCCAGACCTCTTCCTGCAGGATTTGTTGAGCTCTTTGCCCTGATCCATCAGCACCTCTGTTGACACACGATAGCCCTGCAAATGAAGTTGACACCTACCAGCTGAAAAACAAAAGGAGAAAAAAAAACAACAAAAGAATATTACTCTGTTTACATGCTGAGACGGAGTGCACACAAATAGTATACACCATGCTTCCAAGTCAACTCCCACCCCCCATATGACATGTCAGAAATTAGCTCTTAACAGAAAACTATATGTAGGCTAAATATTATTAAAAAGAAAAAAAAAAAAAATCATCCATTTTTCTACTCAAGGTCGAGAAAGACGCCACACTGAAACAGAAGTGACACTTTGCCCAACAGATTTAAAATACTTCACTCTACACTTAAATGCAACATCCATGTTTTCACAAAGTTTGAAAGAAAAGTCAGCTGACCACTTAGAGACATTTTGTGTGTTTTTTCCAATTTACAACTGTCACCAACAATGCTGAAACTTGTTTTCCTTGGAGGGCTGAGAGAATTAAGTTATTCACGTCAAAATGACAATAATCTGGTTTAATGGGTTTACTTGTGAAATCCGTTTTGGGGTGATCATAGTATTGGCTTCAACCCCTCATCCCTAATATTGGGGTACAATGTTAAGGTAAATTAAACATTTTGATATGTGACCCACCACATATTAAGAGTGGCATTAGATTTTATCTCATTTTCTATTTTGTTTGCTTTAAGTTTGTTTTTGGTCCTTTTTTTTTTTTTTTTTCTTTAAATGGCAGAAGATCTCATCGTCACATGGTTGCGAGTCCTTGTTCCTCGTCTCGGCTCTGGCTGTTTAGACTACATTTGGGTTCTGACTGGAATTTGAGTGATGGACCGGGGAGAGAAAAAAAAAAGTAGTGTGTGAGTGTGAAATTTTTGTTTTTATCTTCACGAGCAGAATGGGGAGAAGAACTGAACAAATTTTGCTTTATTTCCCATAAGCTATGCCTTTTGAAGTAAATTTTGAACTAGTGAAAGATTCCATTTGTTGCTATGAAATATTGTTTAAATTGATAATAAAACAGACTTGCATTATATCCTACAACACTTTTCTCTCTGACTAATGGTTTTGCTGCAGTTTGGTGTGTTAATTTCTCCCGCCTCTCTGCACCTCTTAATTTACACACCCCCCCCTCGGACTTGCTGATAAAACTTGCATCGGTTCCCAGAGCAGATTTGTGGAAAGCAGGGTAGATTTGACTTTCTTCCTTAGCAGCTGATCAACTCCTCGACTTGCACATGACCAGAGTGGCGTCATTGTACTTCAGAGTTGAATGCATGGTGTGAAGCTTCCCCAGGTTACTGTTGGTTTGTCCGTTCCCGCTGCTACAATGTTGAACTGTTGCTGAATGTCTGCTTTTTGAATTTAGCCTATCATTAATAAAGTGTAATAATTTCAAATCTGATTAAGGGCAACCTCTTCTGTTTTTATGCTCTTCACTTTTTTTTTTTTTTGAAAAAGTAGTGCGTTTACAAAACACAACTTACCTGTTAAGACGGCACAAACTTGTCTGTGAAAGGGCAAAAAAAAAACAAATGTTTAACTTAAAAAAGTTAAGTAGTTTATATTAGAGCAAAATAAATGCTGTTTTTATTAATGTGGAAGTAGTGTTTCAATTTTAGTGCTATATGTAAGATCAAAAGGGTAGTGGAAACAAGTAGAAATATGATTTAATTAAGTGTTTGAGAAGTCCATAAGCATGTTTTGGGATTATTTTGATATAATGAAACATTTATGTTAAAATGTAGGTTCATAAACGGAAAGATGCTCAGTAGATACTAAATGTCTTATTGAGCAACTGCCACTAGAGGGGTGTGTGTGTGTGTGTGTGTGTGTGTGTATATATATATATATATATATAAAGGATTAAAAGGTCAGTAGCTCTCAGCACTGTAAATGAAATTCAAGTCAAATTAAATTCAGAAATACTTTATTAATCCCCGAAGAGATTTCAGTTAAATGAAAATGATTAAATCAAAAACAAAGTTAAACAAATAAAATGTTGCTTCTAATATTTATCTAGAAGAGCTTGTCAAAAACATTCTCTTAATACTTATGTTTAAAAAAAGAAAACCTTACACATCGATTAAATGATATCTATTTAAAACAACATGACGACTCATTGCACCTTTTCATTTCAGGCTTTTTAGATATAAAAAATGTCTCAAAACATTTACTGAAAATATGCACTGGCATAAACATTAACCTTTCATACAAAGGAGTTACGACTTTCAATTTAACAATAAAGTAGTCATTTTGACAAAGTCTAAATAGGTTTAAGGCATAAAAAGCACATTTAAAGACATTTGTTGGCCGCACAGATCAGTTTTCTATAATTTACACTTTGAAGATTATTTTTTATTTTTTTAACAAGTAGTGTATGATATTTTATTTTTGGATGTCCACTTGAACCTGAAAAGTCTTTTCCCAGGCATGGCATTCATAATTCAAGGTTTGATCCCAGGTATCTCCAACTGCTCCCTCGTCTTCGCTCGTCCCGTCGTCACTGGCAACACAGAGGTGCCACATCCTCAGCAGGTGAGGGGAACCGTCTCATGGCCTCTCTGGACCATTTGGTGTAGCCGTTATGGAAAACGAGGACCTTCTTGACCGTGAAGAAGGAGACCGTCTTGTCCCACATGTCCGAGGTGGTCATCCCCATGTTGACTTGGCTCTCCAGAGTCGAGCGGAGCCTCTCTGCTCTGTTGTCTGTGCACTTCCTTTCCAACATGCTCACCTTACAGAAACTGGAGACAAAAGATGGACACATGCATCAGACATAAATTTAGAAGTTTACTACGAACTTCCACACAGCTCTGAAATATCACTGAACCGCCAATCTTTCTTACGTTGTGTGCTGATTCCTCATGATGGATGTCGTCTGATGACGTCCTCTCTCAGGCCTTTCCACGGAGGTTCTGGTTCTACCCACCAAGACCTCCCTCGTTTATGTACTTACGCCAATTTCCCCGTCAGTTTGATGTGATGTTGGTTCTCACACTGTTTGGCCAATCACAAAGCAGCGTGAGGACAATAGAATATGAGTGAATCAGTTCAATTCATTTGGGGGGGGGGCGTTACAATGGCCCTAATCCAAACAAACAGATGGGAGGGGACCTTTGCCAGCCACCTCCAACAATGAAGGAGATGTTCTTGTTGTCTTGATGGAGAGTGATATGTGGTGGGAAACATCTGCCAGAGGACAAGTGGCTTCACTCAGCTGGATTCACCAGGAAAGAGATGTTAAGTGAGTGATTCAGGTTATTTGTGTTTGATATGTTCGTAATCGAATCTACCAAGAAAAAAAAAAAAGATTAAAATAAAGCAGCATGTGTGTCATTTGTACTGTTTTATCTTCAGGAATGCTATAAAGGGATTCGGTGTTCACTTTTATTTATTTTACATGATTTATGTTTTTCACAAATTCTGACAAAAAAAAAAAAGGCCTATCATTATAGCCTAAAATTTTCCCAGCCTCCACACGAACACCCACCCACCCACTCACACACAAACACTCCTTACGTTTTCTTATTTAACTTTCTGCCTCTGTTTCTCCATTTCTCACGGTGAGCGTCTCCGTGCTTGATTGGCCGACAAAAAGCACACAATCCATCCAGATGGTGTGCCTGGAAGCCCTGTTGACAACCCCGTCTTCCTGGGTGTGTGTGTGTGTTGTGAGGGTGGGGTGGGTGGGTGTGTGTGTGGGGTGGGGGGGTCGGTCACTCAGTCTTTGTTGGATGGGGCACACTTCCTTTGTGCAGCCTGCCTCGGAGTCATTAACACTGAAGTGTGGGAAGCCCGGGACCACAGCGGCTCCCACGTTCCACACAGACAGGAAAGGAGCGTGTGACTGAGACGTGGCCAGCGGCGGGCAGCTGTGTGTGTGTGTGTGTGTGTGTGAGAAAGTTTACCTGATGTGAGGACACATGCTGCACGTGTGAAATCTAACAAGTGAAGCATGCTTCTCCTCCACACTTGACATAAACTGATGAACTTGTCAAAAGGATTCAGTTTTACTTTTATAGCTACAAATCACAAGATCAATGATGTCAAAGGACTTTAAATAGAAGTAATATTAAAGCGCCTATTAATGCTGATTGTTGGGGGCCTTTAGCCAAGAAAGATGTGCAGAAATAAAGAACAGAGGAAAAAAACTGCAAGAGAGATGAGACACAAAGGTGATATACCTGTTAGGAGAGGTAATATATATACATATATATACATATATATAAAAGATAATACACCAATAGGTATATTACCTTTTTATATATACCTTTTTAGGTATATATATATATATATATATATATATATATATATATATATATATATATATATATATATATATATATATATAT
>JAOWBL010000022.1:3597458-3616202 GCA_028564865.1 Zenarchopterus dispar | reverse complement strand
TTTTTTTTCATTATTATTATTCTTTTGATTCTGGGAGTGGTGTAGAGGTCTCAGATATGTAAGTATCAAATATGATACATCAGGCATTAAGGAGTTCACCATTAATCAAGTCATGCCACCTTTACAACAACCCAAATATTTCTCACATAGTAGAGTACAAGTGTTTGATATCCAATAGTATGATTTTTGTTTAACTCAATTGGCAAGATGTCAGAGAAAGCTTTTGCAATATTTTGAATTTGTGACTAAAAATGACAAGAAAACCACTGACAACAAAATCCAAATCAGGCCTCAACAACAGCAGCAAAAGTACAGCTGCACAACACTGTTGGCAGGGATGAAAACGCTGCCATGGCAACGTTTATAAAAAAAAAGAAAGTTGGCTTAAACTGTCCCTGCAAAGGTAAAAACAGGATTCTTGATCGTTAGACGGTGAAGAAGAAGTTCACAGCAGTCAAATCTGACTTAAAATAGCTTCATTTAACTAAAAAAATCATTTATGAATTTAAAAGTAGCTGTTGATGTAGAAGCTGGGGTTTCTAATGTCTGTCACTTTAGTGATTTTAGAATAATTTCAAAACTATAACTGTTAATGATACAAATACCACTTTTACCATGACTTTCAGATGTCAGGAAAAAAGAAAAAGTATTTGTCAGGAACCTCTGATATGTGATAACCTCACGGTGTTAACCACAGGAAGAAACCTACAACCGCACAATTTGATACACTTTATGAGTCAGCAAAAGTACCTCTGAACTGCTCTGTCTGTTAAAAGATCATGGTGGAGTCACTCATGGATCTTCCTCAGGGGTATTACTTTAAAATATTTGCTGAAGGGAGTTAAAACTAGATAAGAGACAGAGAAGATAAGAGCTGAAGAAAATATGTTTGAAATGGAAGAGGAGACGGGTGAAACATCATACAGATGGCAGCTGCAGAGAAACAGTAGTAAGAATAATCTTCTGTGTATGCTTGACCTGGACATGTCAAAGAGTGACAGAGAGGTTTCTCTTTGACCCACACTGGCAGACGAAATCCACGGACCACATTCCTCCAGAACTTTTTCAGCACCTGGCTCACCTCCACCTGGCCAGTCATTAACAGGTAAAATTAAAATTAAAATACTTCTAGCTCTACACTACATGAGTTTAATTTATTTTTGGACCAAGTAGTAACATTTTTAGGCTTCATAGTTGAAAATCTTATCCATAGATGACTGTTGTCGGTATTTATTTTAATGTTGAAACCGATTAGGATCCATCGTGTTCATGACTTTACTGACTTATAAAATATCTAATGTACTTTTAAGCCCTTGTGGGTCAATACGCTATCGCTGTGATGTCAGTATTTTGATTTAATTTCCGTCAGTTTAAAGGATTTCAAAAACCTCCTCCCAACTAATTTTATTTGCATCACTGATAATTACTATGCTTGACACAGTTGGAAAATTAATATAGTAGATAAATAATGAACACCGTGATACAATAGAGCAGTCCTCACTAAGATGCTTTTTTCTACTATATGGTTCACTTTTATTATTATCGTCCACCAAACTCTCCGTCACCATCATGTTGTTTTTTCTTTTTTTCCATATTTCCCTTGACTGGTGTTCTTCCTCTTGTATCATCATAGGACACATCATTAACACTGTTAATGGCTTTCCAGAAAAGGACAAAGTGTATAATATTGTTTATCTAAAAGGAAATAATAGTCTATAGGTGTAGCTCAAGATATGGAGTCAAAAATTTGCTGCACATGTGAATGGCTTCAGCAATAAAAGTAATAACGGTTGAAGTTCTCGCCACGAGTCCACTGGACAGCAGGATTAATGGGGGATGAGGTGTGTCTGGGTTTGTTTTTAGCTTTAGCATGCATCACCTCATTACTGGCGCATTTACGCGTCCTCGCAAGCACCTCGAGCATCCCCTCCTCGAGCTAGAGAACAAGAGCGTTGGATCTAGACCAAGACAAGAATGTCACCCAGCAGATGATCAATCATGAAGGTTGATTAATGGAGAAGGTTTACCACGTCTGTTTCCCAGTGTCTTAAAAAAAAAAAAAATTAGCAATTTGCAAAAGTTTTATTGTTGATTTTTCTGACCACTGTTTTTAATCCAACATTTCACGTCATTTCAAGATGGGAAGAAAAAAAACAATCAGAACATGAGACCAAAATATAAAAAATTACATCAAAAATATTCGCACTTGAATTAGGAGCAGCTGTAGGAACATTTTCTGGACTTCAACACCAATATGTTTAATATTTAGTGTTTGAAACAAAATATAGACATCACAAGTTGTCAGAGGTCAGTCTTGAACTAGCTTTTTTCCCGACCATCCATCCATCCATCTATCCATCCATCCATCCATCCCACCAGGTACACAACAGACAGATTACAGGTCTGCTGAAAATGTAAATATAGTACATTTAAAATAAGTAAATAAAAAATAAGCAGCAAACCCTCACATTTAATATTTTGGTAATGATCAGTTTGTATGTATTTAGCTTTGTAAGTTTTGTGAGTCAGTAATTTGATAGTTCATCTACATTAACTGGTTCTATGACGAAGCTTTCATGTCATCACCTTTGTTGAAAAATTTCAAATGAGGCTTTTTTTTTTTTTTAAAGTAAATGTGCTTTGCAATAGCAGCCAGCACCAATTAAAGTAAAGAAGGAAATATATGTTTTTCCCGTCCGGAGAACAACTTACTGATCATAACGAATCTGAGACCTGAATGCTCTTTGGCCTCAGCTGGTAACAAGCCAAATGAATATCTAGTGGGTTTATGAAACAAATGTGAAAAAGTCACAGAGGGACAAAGAAAGACAGATACAGGGAGGATAAATCAGGAGGGAGCAGGGAGGGGGAATGTGCATGTGTTTGTGTGACGGCATGTCTGTGGTATTAAGCTTGAGCAGAGCAAGCATGTTCTAGCCAGAGGAGAGAAGCTGTTGATTCAACTTGTCGCAGTAAAAGGTCTCGCTGTCCTTGTCTTTGTCTCCGTCTCTCTCTCTCTCTCTGCCTCGAAATCCACTTCTTATCCAGGCCATCATGACCACATCTTATAATCAGGACTGTTAAGACTTAATCTTACATCCCTGCTCCTCCTCCATGTGCTTCTTTGTCAGGTCATTATTATGAATTATAATCTTCACCGACCAACTTTCCCTAGTAAAAAAAAAAATCAATAATTACAGAAGCAGCTTGCAGGACTAAACAGCAGAGATGCTGCAGAGTGCAACCAGCAAAAACCTCACCCAGCCATCAAAAAAAAAAAAAAAAAAAAAAAAAAGCTGCAAAAGCAGTTTGGTTTGTCAGCTCTGAGCTGCAGTTAGTGGAAGGATATTCAAAAAGAAAATGTCACACACCAAAATATTTCCACTCAATTTGGAGTGTGCCTGGGGCTGGATGTATCTGCAGAGAGACACTGCCCCCTGGCTGTGTTTCATTTCATCATTTCGTCTCATTGTTTTTGTGCTCAGAGGAGGCGTTATCTCCAGTCAATGGAAATTCAGGAGGTTAAGCCTTTAAAAATCATTTAAAATGCTTTCTTTCCCTTCTTCTGCAGTCTTTTTCTGCATGAACATCTCTGCTGCATCCACATATAAGGTCACGCAGCAGAACTGGAAATTTCCACATAAAACCTGGCGATTCTGTGCTTTCCTGCAGAGAGCTTCACTGAAGTGTGTTTATTTATGCTTTTGACAACATGGGTTGTCAGCCAATCAATAAATAAACTTACATTTCATATCCCCAACTCTTTTTGCTATTAGGTAGGTTGGCTTCACACCAACTGTGTGGTGTGTGAATGGCATGTCCAGAATAAAATCCAGAAAGCAAAATAAAATCTAAATCTCTTCTCCTCACATATAAAACTCTTACTGACCAAGCTGCACTATAACTTAAAGTAGGTTTAGGCAGAATACCAGAATATGAGAAAAAAACCACAGACATATGTTTTAATGTCATCAAAAAAGTGTATTTTTTAATTTAATTTACTGAAACGCAAGCCGCTGTCTGGGATTATTTTAGTTTTCCACCAAAATACTCCCAGAAAGGTTCTCAGTAAAAACAGACAGCTGCACCTTTCATCGTAGTTTCAGTGCTCCTGCAACATGTCACATACCTCAAAAAGATATTCTCACATTTTAAGGTGATAGATTTTAATTTTATCAACTGTATCCTTTTTAAAGCATCATCTGTGTGAGTTAAGCCTATTTTACATTAGTCAGTAAAAACCAAGTGTAAGATATAACACAGTCATGACAGTCTGTCAAAAGAATTAAGTGTCTTAAGTATGAGAAATAAATTATTAATCTCGTATTTTGTGTTCAGCTTGTAAAATGTTAACTGTATGCCCTGGGCTTTCTTTTTAATCTTCTCCACTCTCATTAATGTACTATAAATGTAATTCTGCACCAGCAATCTTTATTTGATTTCTTTTAAGGGTATGTGCTCATGTGTTTGTGCGCTCTGTTAAATGGCCTTAACGCAGTGGAGTGTTTAGAAGCTGTTAATCCCAGGTGGTGATGGAAACAAATGTACTTGCAGCTTTGACCTTCTATTTTTACCTCCAGTATCCTCAGCACTGCGAGCATGCATCACCCCATACTCTGTTGAGGCACCTAGCACCTCATTACCATTCTGTAAAGCAGTTTGCATAGCTACGTATGCATTTCCTGCAGCAAGTATAAGGTCAGAAGTTCACACGGCTGACAGGAGCTGGATGCAAACCGGGTACAATGTTTATTCTGCTTTTGTTGTTGTTTTAAAAGGATTGAATATTTGAGATACAGGAGCTGTAAAAAAACGTTGCTACATGCTAAATTTCTCAAGCCCTGGATCACATACTACCAGGGAGGAGAAAGTCCTAAATTTGACCAAAATGTACTTCAGTATAGTTTCATGGTGGCTGTCTGCTGGATGACATTTAGCAGAAGATAAGTGATGCAGCAGAACAATGACCTGTATCTGCCCTTAGATGCTCCAGAAAACGAACATCTGCCTTTCACAGGTGTTCAGTCCAGACCTTCATCCCACAGAAGTGCTGTGGCAGGACGGCAGACATCTCACAAACACTTCTCAGCTGAAGCAGCTCTGTAAAGTGTAAAATTATCACTCCTGAAAGTTGTGCAGGTCTGATCCAGAGATTCAGAAATTCTTGTTTCAAGTCATTGATGAGGAAGGAGGTTTATTTGCCATTTCCACCAGTTCTAAGAGTGTTAAATGGACATATCCAATAATGCACAGTGAATTACAGTCATCAGTTTTATGGCTACTTGAAGCATTTTAATTCTAAAGCATTTTCTTGCATTTTCCTGCCACTGTATTTTGCAACATCTATTAATGTGCACTTTCCAATCATTCTTTAATAACATCTTAACGTAGGACTAAAAAAAAACCAAAACTGTCGATTTGGGGTCAAATGCCAATATTAGATTCATACTTTCCATATCTCTGATGAGTTTCTCCTTCCCTGTGGACACCAGGTTCTCACAACATACCTGTATGTGCTTAGGTTGGGACTCGAAAAAGGTGGTGCAGTTATTTTGAACCAGGTAACGAAAACAGAACATGAGGCTGAAGCTGAAAAAACTACCCGAGGTTTTCATTCCTGTCCGTTTGTGTGTCTTCATGTGTAATTTGTGGTCAGAAGACAAAGACGTCGCTGGCTGGAAACCCTGTTGT
Source organism: Zenarchopterus dispar (assembly GCA_028564865.1). Classification (NCBI taxonomy): domain Eukaryota; kingdom Metazoa; phylum Chordata; class Actinopteri; order Beloniformes; family Zenarchopteridae; genus Zenarchopterus; species Zenarchopterus dispar. The sequence goes on along the minus strand of JAOWBL010000022.1, from coordinate 3,610,511 downwards.
TTCTGTGCTGTAAAAGTCACTGAGCTCTCACAACAAAACTGACTTTCAAACCCGGTATGAAAGAGCGTTGCGTCATCTGGAAAACAAACCCGTAGTGATCAGCTCTGGAAGTCAACGATAACATTTTATGGAAATAATGTTTTCTCTCTTCTGCACTTCGAAGCTCCTTCAATTATTAATGTTTGTGCATGAATTTCTTGTGTGGTGTCAATGTCACCATCAGTGTTTAAGAGTGTTTCATTTGATGCACGACAAAACTCAGCTGGCATCGTGTTACCCTCTGGTACTCTCCGATTCACCACAGAGACGGTTCTAAGCTTGGAGAGGAAAAAACGACCCAGTGACCCCTCACATCCTCCTCTGGAGCTGACCCTGCCGGTCACCTGACAATGTCATCAATCACCAGGAGCCGTTTTGGTCACTCTGTGAGGCTGACTGATGGCCAGCATGAGTATTTTAGTCAGTGGGTTTATAGTAATGCGTAGCTGCTTTTGACACAGGCTGAATGAGGTGACTGTTTTCTTATTTACAGCAGCCGACTGAGCTGTTACCAGCACCTGATAGGTAGCTACAGTCAACTAGAAAGGAATCTCTAACGTGAAGTAAATAGCTTCCAAAAAACTGCTCAACAGATGTAATTTTGTCTCTTTGATTGTACCACAGATGTGTCTTTGATACAATGAAAATATTATGGAAATCAGGAGCGGGTTTAACTCGAGTCTTTTGGAGACAGGTGTTTGAGTCAGCATCTAGTGGCCATGAATGGTATTCCGCTATGAGCTATCGCTAAAGCCATTTGGTTATATCTAATAGTGAGTAACTATGCCCATTTTTACATAAGGTTTATGAGGGGACTTATAAAGAAGTTAAATATTAATTGAAATTAAATCCTCTTTAATCAATTGTGAATTCTTACACAATATTTGACAAAAGGATGAAAATGAACATGTAAACCACTTTTTCTTTCCCTAATAACATGGGCCTGTGTGTGAGAAAGAGTAAATAACCAAATAAGTGAAGTTTGATAAATTTAACTGTTGTCCCAACATTACTGCAACCAATGTTATGACCCGATTTGAAAGTGAAGCAGTGTGAATGAAAACCATTTTGAGTGGATGTATTTCTTTAAAATAATTAGTTATGCATGTTTAAACTTTTAACTAGTACTGTATGTTGTATGTGACAAAGTAAAAACACCTTAATCTGTAAAATCCTCCAAATGTCCAGAAGTCAATATGTAAACCTTTATAAGACACTTTAGGTTCTGGTGATATGTCTTGGAAAGTCGGGGCACTTTCCCATGCTCTGGTTTGCTCTCCGTCTAACCCAGACACTACTCACAAAGTCACATTCACACACATGCATCTGAAGGTTATAATTATAATATAAAAAAAACTGCTCCAAGATTACAACTAAGATGAAAACCTCAAAATCTCAGTCCTTTAACTTTTGCTCTACTCGATTTAGTGCATATTTTCTCTCACTCTGGATCAAACTCCCTCCAAAAGCCAGAACTCTGGCTATCAAAGCTATTATTTTTGATGCTGGGAATTTTCGGAAAAGAAACATACTCCAACCTTTGGATTTTATTCGTATCACAGATGAATCTTTGTTCCTACAACGTCTTTAATTGGAGATATTTCCCCAACTAAAACAGTCGACAGGTGACACTGACACAACACAAACACTCTGGCAGGCTTGATGTTAAAGCTGGGTGGTAAGTGCCAGGTGGGAAGAACAAACCAGCCAACGGCATCGACGGGCCACGTAGTACACCTGCAGTCCCCGGGACACAAGAAACCCTCCCCAGCAGCTGGTTAAACAACACACACACGCGAAGAGGCTCCGGCCTCTTATTTATAACCTCGCCCACACAGCAAAGAGAAGAGCTGGAGTGGAGAAGACTCATCCTACAGACAGACAGCACCAGCTGGGTACAGGAGGGACGCCACAGAGCTCAGGTCACATGGGTGGAAACTCAAAAATCAGGCTTTCAGTAACACGGACTTACCCACTATGGACATTTTATTAATGTTCAATATCAATTAGATTCACTGTTTAGCTATAAATATCAAAATTAAGTTCCTAAAACAGGTAATAATAATAAAAACTTTGAAGTACAAGTTGAAGATTATCTCTTAAGAATATTAAACTGTAAGAAGTAATTTAAAAAAAAAATCCCATTCAATATTAGTGATTGATCCTGGTTCTGTTTTAAACAATTAGCAGTCACAGGCTGATCCAGTCAATGACTGGATCAGAGATAACTAAAAATTGTCTGTTACTTTTAACATATTTTAACAACTGATTGTTTCAAAATCAGTTGTTTTTGGCCAGGTTGTTATAGCTGTGACAAGTAATCATGAGCTCATGAGCAAGCTTGTAAAAAAAAACAAAAAAAAAACCCCAACCGCAATCTTAAGAAAAATAAATTATGTTTAATAAGGGAAATGAAAAGCTTGCAGAATTTTCAGAACAAGATTCAAGGTTTTATGGCGTTTTCACAAATCCCTCCAACATGAGGAGACGTGATTTATAGCATGTATCAGATTTTCATTCATGCTAATTTGGATCCGCTGTCCTCCCTGCCCGAGTGTGTCTGCATGTCATCACTTCATCAGTCTTAGGTTTACGTAACCAACTGGACCGTCCAGAACAAGTTGCTGAGAAGATTATCACCTACCCTTGGCTTCTGATTAAAAGAATAGCAGCAAAACTTAACGGGGGCTTTACAATTTGTAAATGTGAAACAAAATCCAAACAGTGCTGTTGTACACTTGGAAACAAGGCAGATAAGTTACCAAGATGGGTCATAGTTTTAATGAAGGTGTAATACTGGTAGAGGTGTGTGGTGTGAGTCAAGGTCTGTTAATAAACTTGATCTATTAATTATAGAAAAGTCCCATATATATATATATATATATATATATATATACATATATATTCAGATAAGAATGAGAAGCAAGCATCATGAAGATCGTCACAATTAAATGATTGTGCATGCCAGCACCAAGTGATGTGTTTGTGTACAGAATATCTTTTTTAATGATCCAGGAGGCTCCACAGACGATAAATAAAATTAGGAAACAATATTTTATGTGATCTGTAAGTTCAACTGTTAGTTTATATTTGTCCATTTCTGCAGAGCCAACTTCATGCACCGACAACTATGGTTTTCATACATTTTACGCATACAAAATTAAATGTCTATTGCATTTTTTTTATATATAAAAGCAGTTATTAACTTACCAGTGATGAAGGTGCTGTTGCCTTTTACGGGTCTGGTGAAGAGTGTGGGCGTGGGACACCAGAGTCTCTGTCCACGGGGTAAAACTCCGACTCTCCGCGTCCACCTGGAGGACTGCGGCCGGCGTCCACGTCTGTTTTCTGTTCAGGCCAGCAGAGCAGCTCCCACCCTGCGGTACATCAATTCCACGGGGGGAGCGGGAGCGCGCAGCGGGGTCGCGCGCCGACAGCAAATCAATGACTTTTTGGAGAGTGGGTGTAAGTAAACACCGGAAATCCTTTTTCTGGAAGATCGTACTGTGCGTGACCGTGGCCGTTTGGAGGATTTTAGCCCTTATAAGGAATATAAATCGGTCTAATTCTGCAGTAAGCCAAACTCAACAGTGGTTTGTTTATTTACGAATAAACACGTCCAAAATAAATCAAATAATGGTAAAAATGACCCGTTAGAGTGCATCAATTTTTAATGGCTTTATTTATTTTGTGCAGCAATGGTTATTTCACATAGACGATGCTCTCAGCTCACACGGCTCTGGAAAGCTGTTGAACCACGTGTACATGGATCCACGCAAGCCCTCCAGTAGTTGCTCCCTCTGTTTATTCTCCTCTCCTTGTCCTTTTTAAACTCCTCGTACTCTGGATGGTCGGTTCAAGTCGGCACACAGGGCAGGAGTTGGGCTTGTGCATCCACGCCACTTCTCGAGCTGTCCGTTTGTCCTCAAACTCCAGCAGACAGACGAGACACGCGAGACCTTGACCTGCTTGCTCCGCCGGGTAAATCCCCACCACTCCCGGGTTCGGAACAGCGGTTTTGACCGCTGGAGGAGGAAGACGCTGGGCCCGAATCTGATAACTCCAAAGTTACTGTGTCAAACAAGTTCAGACCTCGCATTAAAGACCTGGACCTGAAAGTCCTGTTCATCAGACTCGGTCGGGTCACAGCTGTGCTCATCAAAAAAAAAGCCAACATTTCAAGTCCGAAAAGCTGCAAAACTCGGCTGCTCTCATGTGGACCGGCACCAAAAACAGAGACCACAGCACTCCTCTTCTTTCCTCGCTGCACTGGTTTCCAGTCCCCTCCAGGCCTGATTTCAAAATCTTATTGCTTGTTTCTAAGGTCGGGAGTCCCCAACTTAACTTCCAACACACCTGGTTCTGATTAAAGGTCAGAACCAGGTAGATCACCTAGTTGTGCAGACGTCTTTTAATGACGTCATCATTTGTACCAGGTGTGCTGGAGCAGGGAAACATCTAAAACAGGGGTCACCAAACCTGGTCCTCAAGAGCTACTGTCCCAGGTGGTGTTGCTCCTCCTTACCTGGTGGAGCTTCTGAAGGTTTACAAGCCCAGGAGAGCTTTAAGATCAGCTGATCGGTCACTTTGAGATGTCCTGAAAGGGAGAGCGGGCTTCTGCAGTAGCAGCACCTAAGTTATGGAAAATATTTACCTAGATTTTGCACAAGTTTGGGAACTTTTAAATCTGCACTGAAAACTCATCTTTTTTTCTCTGGCTTTTAATAAGGTTTAAATTTGACATTAATGTTTTCATTAATGTGGTTTTATCTGAAAGGATCCAATCCATCATAGTTTTACATAATTTATTTTATATCCTGTTTTATTGTTGTTGTAAAGCTTATCTGTATCTGTTTTATGGAGTGAAATAAAGAAAGTTAAGAAATGATGAGGAATGTTCATTAGAAAGAAACATAGAAAAACCATTTGATTTATTGAAATGTACCAGGTCAATGATAAGAAACAGACAATAAATTCTCAGAATATTGATGTTCAAAATCAGATTTTATCTGATGCACGGGGTTTCATCAATCTTGTTGTTTTAAACAGCTTAATGATAAACTTATCTCTTGCATTTTTTAAACATATTTCTAAAAAATGCAAAGCCAAAGTTCACATTTTGTAAAGCCTTTGTTGTCATCACTACATAAACGGTTCTTACAAATGCTTTTTAATGTATTTTGTGATTTTAACCCTCTCCTTTTCTGGAGTAAAATCTTTGAGTTAAGACTTTGTTTTGATCATTTCATTCTTTATTTTTCTTCAAATTAGACTCAGGTCCAGACTATGGGCTTAACCCCTTTAAAATGTTGGTAATGTTCAAAGTGAAGTTCTTCTTCTTCTTTTGTTTTCAACCTCTTCGCTCTGCAGCTACAGCTGATGACTGCGTCTTTGACCTGTCCAAGATTACAGCTCATTTTACACCTACACTGATCATCTCATGTGAATCCGGGTTGCAATAATGCAGGAAACATCAAGCGTACGCGCATAAAAAAACAGCACTCTAAAGATGTTTCACATGCTGCTGCTGTTTACATCGCTGCTTCCTTTCTCATGGGAACAATGAAGAGCAGTCTGGTACAGTAAAAGGAAGTCTGTTGCAGAGTGGGTTTCTGTCACTTCAAAAGAATTTTAGGAATTTCAGTTCTGTCAGTTTCCAAAGAGAATGTAACCAGAATTTATGAAAATGTAAATAACAGTTACTAGTGTAGTTCATGTCAGCCTGATATGTGTACTTATTTAAAGTTGGTGAAGACGAGTGAGTTTCCACATTCTGCTATGTGACAATTTTTTCAGTCGACGTAGGATGGTTTCAGTGTGAGAATTTTTGCTTTTTACTCTTTGAATCTTGGCATTTCCCGCAGCTTCTCTACTCAAAACTTCATTCTCAAATAATCCTTTTTGTCAAAGGTCTCAGTCAAAGAATATTTAAAGATCAATTTCCTGTTTAGGTCAGAGGTTGTAAAAACAAGACTGAGTATGCAACAGAAGTCACAGATAGAGGTCCAAACACAGTTTCCTTTTTTAAACAGAAACGACACAGAACAGATGTGCTTATTTTATCTTTTAGTGGATTTTATAGTAATTGTTTCTTTGTACAAAGAAGAGACTGAAATAAGGGTGACAGTCAGCCTTTAAATTCAGCAGTCGCTGAATTTCCAACCATGAGACAAGACATTTATATGTGTCATAAACCATATTATTAGTGGTCAAAAAATACCCACTGGCACCTGTTAACATCTAGTACAACACAAAGCTGTTAAACTGGGCTTGGTTCTGCAAAAGTGGGCACAGAAATACATTTTTTGACCATAATATTTTACGTTGAAACTGAGGGACAAACACAGGGGGGAAAATGGCGTCACTGATCGATTTTAGAACTAAAGTTAAAGGTAAAAATGCTTGAATTAGGCATCTCATCAGAGGTCAGGATAACACACACACACACACACATACACATTCACACATCATTTTCTATTTGTCCCATTATGTCTATTTGTCTTCTGCTGTCACGTCTGTCTCCGTACCCATCACTGTCTTGTCGTTTTGTCAGTCTTGTACTTTTGTGTTTCACATTGGTGGTTTGGTCCTCCTAAGCAGAATTAGGTAGTCAGACATTAATAAAGTAGGTGAGATTAAACCATCAAGGAGGACTAATGAAGGACACACACCTCACATTAACACACCGTATGAAAATATCTGCTGCAAGATTAAAATGCATATATATATATATATATATATATATATATATATATATATATATGGGATAAAAGTTGTACCAAATCTAGGTACTAACCATTAAAATATATGCAGACAAAAAAAAAAAAGAATAAACATCTGAAACTGAAACTGTGGTCCAGGAAGGATTTTACACTTCTATCCTGTTGTCTTAATTTACAGGTTTGTCCTCTGGAAGGAGATATAACTCCAGATCTGCAATTAGGAGAGGAGAGGGTAAACACAGTACTGCTGATGACAGGAAAGGATTTAATTAGTATATTTTATCAGGGTGCAAATCATCTTTAAAATCCTGGTTTGGATGTATTAAACATCAAAGTTTTTCAAACACAAAAATACACAAGGACCTACAAACAAAAAACAGAAGTATGGATAAATGTTTTCTCGTATGAGTTCCCTCTCAGTGAAACATCCATCCATCCATCCATCCATCCATCCATCCATCCATCCATCCATCCATCCATCGTATTCAAACAACTTTCGGGACTGAACAGATTCTCGGCAGCAAAGGCCTTTTTACAAGTTTATTGAGCTTTTTACTACAACACAGAGTCTCACATACAATACAGCATACTGATGAGTCTATATATACAGATATTCTGCAAAGTGATTCTTCACATAATCATGTTGACGCTACAGTATAGGCATACAGAAATAAATAAAAGAAGCATTTCTCTAAACAAGGTTAGAGTGCATCTTACTCTTTCATGACACGCTATTTTACTTACAAGATTAACAATAAATAGCACATTTATTTTAGATATGTTGAAATCAGACGGTGTAACAGCAGGTGACAACATAGTGCACACTCCCCAAATTCAGATTTTGTTAGAAATAAAACATAATATGAAGTAGAGAGTCTGTTTGACCAGTATAGTTGGGTCTGACTGAGAGATACTTTATTTTAGATGCCATATGTTAGAATGGAGATGTTACAGTATATATATACACATTTTGTCATTAGTCATACCATTCCATTGCTTAAGCCTTAAATCGAACACACTGACATGATTGTTCATCAGCAATCACATAGTTTAGGAGGAGGATGATGTGGGTGATGCATGGTTGCTGTGATTGTGAATGTCAAGCCCTGAGATGTTGTTAATTCCAGTTAGAGCATCAGGCCCAGTCCCTGCTGTGATGCTGCAGCACTGTGATGGATGAGGATGTTAGGGGCTACACAAATGATGAGAGTCAAACACCTTCCACTTTCCTTTTTTGGGGCTATTTTAAACTCAGAAGAAGTCCAGTTAGGTACTGCAACACACCAAGCAGATGTTTATTTAAACCCGGAGAAATCAGAAAACATCCTCTGAAATTCTAATTAAGAGTAAAGATCAAATATAAATGAAACCCAAAACCAAAACCTTTCTCACACTAAAGTGTGCAAACAAAGGCAACACTATTTTGTTCTGTTTCGTCCGTTGAGTCAGAGATTCAGTACAAACACAACTATTTATCACCCACCAGAGACACGCTGCTTTCCTCTATCCTGATTGGCTGGTCAGGATTTGTCGCAGAAGAACAACAGCAACCTGGTTCTGGTAAAGTGTCCCAGACTGGTGGCAGCACAGCTGGGGACACAACTGAACCTCTGGACTCATGATGGGTCCAAAACGCTGAATCGTACAGTCTTTAAACATGATGACAAGTAATAAAAAAAAACAACTGACAATTACAGCTCTCAATTCAACAAAAATGTGAGCACTTCAGTTATCATATTTTACTAAAATACTCTTGGGAGCACTTTTCTTTTCTTTTTTTTTGTGTTGTGGAGAATGAAAATGTGTATGTATAAACTTGCTGGAGAGGATAATTTAACTCTATTTACTGGTACTACTTTTCTAAACTTACAATAGTCGGTAGAAACTCTAAGATCAGCTCTTATTCAGCATTTGAAAGGATGATATCTGAGTATACTGTCTGAAGCGTATACAATAAGCTGCTCTAGAGGTAGTAATTACAAATCTTTTTCAAGGGAAAGCGTATTTATTTAAGTGAGAGAAATCTGCTCATGTTAAGGCTCGGTAAGAAGACTCACATGGTGTGATGCTGAGTGGACCGCAGCGCCAGACAGCCGCAACTCAGCTGCAATGAAAATATCAAAGCATTTACAAAAGGTTTTCTTGACATCACTGCAAGTCTGAGCTGGGTTGACCCTCCCTTAAAAGGATATCCAGATGCTATTTTATTTTATTTTTTTTCTCTTCAGCCAACAAACAGGTTTGCTCTCACATTTGTTTTAAAATAGAAAATCTAACCCAGGATCAGGATTAAAGGGAAACCACCTCTCTCTCTCTCTCTCTCTCTGTTTCTGGCATCTGTCAAAGTCGATCAGACGTTACTCGCAGCACACCAGCTCCAGACTTGAATCATGACACATGCAAAGGTTTGAAAGCTTACCCGCCTGGCGACATGCACGAAGAGTGTGGGGCCTCTCTTACGAGCTACACACTATATGCACTTATTTATGACAGAGAAAAAGGTCACGGCTGCCCACGGTGTGTCACCCACATGATGGCCATAAGAAAATATGCGCAGGGGACAAAGAAAGCTGTGCATTCACATAAACAGTTGCTGGTCAAAAACCTCTACTGGAGTATACAGCAATATTATTTACATGTTTTGTGTACCGAGCAATCAGGAATGGGATCAGCCCTGTTTCAATCCACCCACCTCAAGAGGTAATCAGTGTTATCTGGTGATCAATTGATCGGTTGACGTATCAAGAAGTTGGATTGAGTTGATGTTGGGTCATATAAAATAAATATTTTGTTTAAATTCACTGACTGAACTGGAAGGGACTGAAGCCCAAACCTGAGGGCCAGCGTGGTCACCATCGGAGGAGGAGGACGAGGAGGAGGAGGGGCCTCATCTAGTTAGAAGACTACAGGGCTACAGATCTTCATCGTCATCTTCATTGGAGATCCAGTAGAGGGACAGGAGAAAGGCTGCATGCAGATGGAGGGAAGGGTCCTTGGACGGTACAGTGTTTGGTCATCTTCTGCAAAAAGAGTTAAGAAAATTGGACACAAACACAAAAATCAGGTGCTATTTTAATAATATGATCATAAATCAGCCTTCTAATGTTTGTTATTTTAGAGGTCAATTTTTTCTTTAAAATGTGATATGACATAATTTGCATCTTTCACTTTGCATTTTCAAGCCTGCAGGATGCCGTGTGCTGTTTATGACACTTAAGATATCTGTGGGTTACAAGTATGTGTGTTTTAAGAAAGGTGTGCATGTACACATGTGCATATATTTTTTTATATTGCTACTCCTGTGAGGGTTAGATTTGAGATGAAGTATTTTGGGATTATTTATGCCACATTCTGAACTTTTTAAAATACTTTTTCGTGGCAAAAATAAGGTTTAGAGTTAGGTGTAATGTTTATGGTCAAGTGAAATGTACAGGAGTGTACAGTGTACTTTGTTCTTTACCATCATATTAACTTGCAGCAGTCTCCTGCTGAATGATGTAGTGTCTGTTTGAATCATCCACCTCACTGCCGCAGTGAACATCGCTCCTGTTGATGCACACATATAAAACAATCACCGACATCATTCTTTTAACTCGTTGGCTTTGCTTTGCCATCCTTTGGTTCATTCATGCAATAACATCTCATGAAGAACAGCTACCAAACTGATCATCTTTAATCAAAGGGTCCACTCTCTTTTACCGATCTAAAAGTGCGTTGAAGCCACTCTATGTAGAAATACAACTTCTGACCACATGGGGGCAGCATATTACAAACACTTTCATGTGTCACCTGCACTGACTATATAAGAAGAACCAGACAAACCACCTGTGACATCACCATCGGGTTTTAGTTCAGTTTCCTCAAAGTAGCAATTTTAGCTCGGCTTGGCTCATGCCATCCTATGATGCTAACAATACTTTAGATTCACTCTGATCCAATGTGTCAATCAATCCTTTTTAATGTTACCACAGAAACAACATATGAAATTAGTCATTTCTGAGTTAAAAGGATGAGGAGGGTTGGAAATCTGATTAAGTGGACCTTCATGAGCCAATGCCTGAATGTGGCAGCCCACCAGAGCTTCACTACAGATGGCTCCCAACTCCTCCAAGACACAGCGGCGATGCAGAAGAGCTGTGGACATCCACAGTGGGACTTTGAATTTCAAATTTCTTTTCTGTGGTGACTGGTGTGTTAATTCATTTAGGACCACACTGCTGACTGTGAGCATAGACTGTATAAGAAAAATGGCCTTAAAACAACAGTGATAATAGCTGCTTCTGACTGCTTCGTCTCTGATCCACAACAAACCCAAAAGTCACCACAGTTGTCTTTTACTACAGTTAACAGTAGAACAAGCCATATAAAAAAAAGTCTTTATTCAGAGTTTGGAGGTCTAGTCAAGACACTGTAGGAAAAGTGATGACAGCTAACCACACTGTAAATATACTGTAACCAAACTATAAATGTGTTTATTTCTGCTGCAAAGTTGGACCTTTTAAAATGGGGGTCAATGACTAGTCTTTGGAGCTCCCCCCGGTGGTCAGTCGAGGAATAAAGTGCACCTCTAGTGGCACGAAGAGGTATTACAAGATGTGTCAGGCTTTCCCACTCATTAATACAGTAATTTAATTGTCTCTTTTGTCTAAACAGCAGATTTATAGGCCCCTATGTGGCCAGAAGTGGGTTTCCTTTTTAATATTAATTTCAAATCAATTTTTCCTTTTGTTCATGCTTTCTGTTTATTTTCCCTAATATTGTGCATGACATCCTCACCTGTTGTCATTAATGTCTCTGGTTTCACTGATGCTGTTACCTGTTAGAAAAAAAAACAACAGTTTAACAAACACAGTTATTAGGATTATCATTTCAAACAAAAATAGATGAATTTATATTTTTATTGCTTAATTTACCGTTGTCAATGTTGAGTGGGTAGGACTCCAGGACGTCCCCATTATATCTTCCTGCTCTGTAGCCCAGCGCTGTGGAAACGCTGCTTTAAATGTCACAGTGGAAATGAAACACACAGTTAAACACCACAGTTATATGTGACGTTACAAGTGAAGATGACCGCTGATATCTCATTATTTCGAAGATAAACATCTGCCAGTTTTAAAATCTAATCAAAGACTATAAGGCAACTGCTATTTAGAAAGAACAAGAAAAAGAAGAAGAAGAAGATCTAGCGGTTGTAGCAGCTGCTTTCGTTCAGCTGCAGCCAAGAGGCACACGTATGACATACCCACGGAGATGCATACTTCTGCCTTATGCAGCTCTGTTCAAAAGGCGTTCATGGGAACACTGTAAGGGCGCCCCAAGAACAACTTAATGTGTTCTTATGCCATATTTACACAACTATAGTGTGTTGTTTTCTTAGGTTGTTCCTTTTTGTAGAAAATCTTGGACATAACCATCAACCTGACCACAAACTTAGAAACGGGCTACGAATGCTGGATTCTTATAAAGTTACCTTAAGGAGGACATAGGAAATGGTCTAAAAATCGACCGTAGAGCGTTTGCAGCCATCTGTACGGGTCATTGTGATCGAGGCTTTAAATACTGGGAAGAAAAATCTGAACTCACGTGTTACTCTGGATTGAGTTTGGGTTGCAGTTGACGCTGGAGGAGCTCTGTTGTGCCATGCTGCTCTGGAAGAGGGCGTTGCTGTAGGCGTTGCCGTGTTCGGTGGCACGGATGTAGGTGTAGAAGGGGTTCGTAGGAGAGCAGACGGGCAGCTGCTTTGGTCTCACTGGTTTTGCTATTAGTGGGATAAACCAAGTAAAAGTAAGCTACACCTCCAATGAAACTGAATCATTACTCCTACAAAGTTGGTGAAATAAATTAAAAAATGTGCAAAATGTTCTCCAAAGACAACACAATCTGAAGATCCGGTGCATGATTTTTGTGCAATACCAATTTGTGCTGCATGGGGGCGCCGTGAAGCGTTCTTTGCCCTCATGGCTTCTTTGATGCGGTCAACCTCCTGCTGGTAGCGGCGGCGGTCCATCATGGCGCCCTCTTTGGCATCCCTCAGTGCAGTCTCCAGGGCCTTAACTCTCTCAGCAGTAGACCGAAGACGTTTCTCCAGCTTTGGAAGCTCACAACGCAGATCTGCATTGTCACGAACCAGCTGATGGGAAAACGAAAAAAATTAAAAAGTCTGGGTGAGAAATTAATGCCCACCAGCTAAAGATAAATTGACTAGCAGTAGAAAAAAAATAATTCAGCTTCTGTTACAAATACTACACCCACAGTGTGTTGAAAAGATAAATATGTCATATGAATATATATA
>JAOWBL010000022.1:3561050-3596682 GCA_028564865.1 Zenarchopterus dispar | reverse complement strand
AAGAAAGAAAAAACAAAGGATTGTGTTGTTACCACTCAGCCAGGACTTCTTCTGGTCATCAGATTCCTTAACGTGGTAAAAACTGTGGTGAATTTGCCTCAAACCACTTCCGGTCTGAAGGTACCCGAGGTGGCGTATGTTCCACTCCCTAAATCTAAATACATCTGGGCATAAAGGAGTCATGAAGTGAATAGGATGTCTTACTTTTTTAACCCGCGACGTGAGGTCTTGAACGAACAGCTTGCGCAGGTTGTGGAGGGTCTGGAGTTCGCGGGCCTGGAAGGCAGACAGGTGACAGAAAGTTAGGGAGATAACCGGATTAAAGTCAAGTATGAGGCAGATGTACAGAGGTTTCTGTTGAACTCACGACAGTCTCCTCCAGACCCTTCAAGTCCTGTTTGGTCTGCTCATGGCGCTCATGCAGGAATCTAACAGAAACAACAAAATCATCACAACGCCACACTTGTTATGCAGCTTTATATATTCCTCATTCAAGTAAAAGGAAACTGAAGTAATTGAATATTTTATGTACAGCATTTGTAACAGAATTTCTCGCTCCTGTTCTTGAGGACCTCTGCAAGGTTTAGATGTTTAGATGATCTAGTCTGTCTCATGAACCTGAGCCAGATGTTTTGGAGTGGGAAATCATTCATAGCAGGAGATCCTGAAGACCAAGACTGAGAAATGACTGATTAAGAACTATCATTTTTCCGTCCAACACTCACTGAACTGCGTTACTGAAACAAGTCTTCACCTCACACTTTATTCCAGGTTTTGTTTCAGTCAGTTTTAGTCGTCTAGTCTGACTAAATATAGTTCCTGAGTACTCACGAGAGCTCCTCCAGGCGCTCGCTCTTGGTGCTGTCCTGACTCTTCAGGCGTTCAAAGTCAGCGCGCACCTGAGCCAGCTCCAGCTCCAGCTTGGAGTTACGACTGAGGGAATGTGCGACAAGGGAATAAACATGCACATTGAGGTGTAAAGAGCGAGAGAAGAGAAATCCCGATTGTTTGTACTTAAATTTTCAGTAATGAAAGTAACAAAAGGATAATGAAAAGAAATGAGATGATCACGTACTCGGTGAGTTCATCGATGATCCTCTGCTTCTCGTTGATCTCATCCCGCAGGCGGGCGAGCTGCTTGTGATGGAGGCCGCGGTGAGACTCCACCTGCTGGCGAAGAGCTTTCTGGAAGTTAAAAAAAAAAAAAACATCTTTAAAGATGCTGACAGAAAGGAGAAAATAGTCTTCATTTTTACTCTCATGTAAAGAGAAAAAACTTAAATTGTAAATAAATAAAAGGCTACGCAATCAATCCTTTTACATGAGAAAAGGCCAAGCAGCACGACTTTTCAGCAACAACACTACACAGGAGTGACTTCGCAGAAACACGGGGCATGAAACGGCAGAAATGAGTGTCTTAATCTGATGTAACACTTGTCTCAAAGCAATTAAAAAAGTAATCTTACCTTTGTACTCCCATCTTCACTCATACCCTTCTCTCCATCATTCTCCTCACCCAGGGAGTTATCTGGCAGCAGGAAATGAAAAACAGTATTTAGAGTTGCAACCTGCACTAATTTTCCTCTAATCATTATGTGTACTACAGCATTTTTATTTATTTCTGAGTATTTGTGGTGGTGGGGTTTTACCCTGGTCTTGCAGCTTGGCCAGCTCTTCGCTCAGAGAGTCGTGGCTCTCCTCCAGCTGCCTCTTCTTCTGCTCCACGCTCTGCATGTACTCCGTCAGAGAGCGGATCTTCGCCTCATGCTACGCGAACACAAACATACCAGCAGAGGCATAAAAACCCAGCCAACCTCACCTGAATTACAAGATCTGTTTGCTCCATCTGTCCCCTGTTTCTCCCGGTTTGTTTTTTTTATCCACCAGATTTTCCATTTAGTTTCTGTCCTCTTTCTTTCCTGCCACGCATAAATACACCCCTTCACCTCATTTCACAGAACCTCATCCCTTACCTGAGAAATGAGGAGCTGGCAGGAGGAGAGCTCCCTCCCTGTCTCCTCCATCTTACGGTGGCACTCCAGCTGCATGTTCTCCAGCTGGCGGCATCGCTTCACCATGCTCTTCACCTCCGACTTGATCTTGCTGATGTAGAGACGGGCCACGGTGAACTCTTCCTCGATCGCACCGCTGATCTCCACCGGCTGGGGAGTGGAGGAGACACAAGTACGTGGTTATCACATCCAGAGTTTCTCCATCTGTGATGTACAGCCCCACAAGAAACCTCCTCCAACCTGGTGATCATGCTCACCAGCTTTATCTCCCCGTTGCCCACGATAGTGCTGAACTCGCTGAGGTCTCTCATGAGTCCGTTGAGGACGTCGGCGATGCGTTTCCTCTGCTGACCGCTTACTTCCTGCATACGAGAAAGCTCTGCCTCCAGCTCCATCAGGCTCGACTGTAAAAACAAAAGAGAGAGAAAGGAAGGTCATATAAAACAATAAAGCTTGAGGGAATATACAAGAAAAGCTTTAGGTTGTTTCTTGATCTGCTTTAGACTGAAAAACTAACACCAAGAAGATGATGAAAGCCTCGCCAGATCTATCATTTTGTTGTAGTGCCACCTATGGGCAGCATGTTTGTAGCATTACTATGGAGTATACAGAATACACAGAAAGTACTGAGTTGGTTAAAAAAAACATTTTTATTTTATCAAAAAGAAATATCTGAAGAATTAGCAATTAAAGAAAATCGTATGATTAAAAAAAAAAAAGTACTGCAAGTTTAACGACTAATGCATACCCTGACATACAGTCAATATAGGACTGCAAAGATGATCTCCAGAGGAAATGTAGCACTTTAAAATATGCCACATAAGTATTCTTAAACCTAAATATTTGATTTCTCCGGAGTTCCTGCATGATTTTCCACTCATGGAAACCACAGGTGGTTTTCTCTACGGTGCAACAATCAGACAAGACAATTTTTCTGTGTCTGATTTCAAGTCACACAAGTCTGAAAATGTACCATTTTCTGGGCCAGCTGGTCAGCCAGCAGCTGGTTCTGCAGGCCCTTCTCCTCCACTTCCTGGCTCTTCTGGTCGTAGTTGATAGCCAGCTCCTCCAGAGCCTGAAGGACCTCCTTCACCTCCGCCTTGGCGCAGTCACTCTCCACCTGGAGTCTGCCGAGCTCCGCCTGGACCTTGTCCCCATCACCCCTGGAAGAGGCCAGGAGCTGAATGGGGAGAGCAAATAAGGGAAATAAGTAAAGACCTTTTTTTAAAAAAAAAGTTAATATCAACTTCAGTTGATAACTTCTTAACGTGTGTGCCTGCAGATTGTATTTGTGTGTGAATGTGTTGTGCTTTCTTACCTCATCCTGATCCAACATCTGCTGCTTCAGTTTCTCTACCAGCTGGCACTGGAGGTTGATTTCATCATCCTGCATCATAAAGCTGTTATCACAAACCTGAAACATCATAATCTGAGATCTGAGGTGTGTATGAGAGAGACATTTATTTTGGGTTAAACACTACTTAAAGGTGGAATATACTCTTCCTATGTATATACTGTGTATACATGATCCTATATACAGGATCATGTATACACTTCTCCTATTATAGAATTAGCATCTACATTTAACACGGTTTAATACCAGAGGACACTAGAAAGCTGCGATTTTGATGAGGAATGGAAAAAATGATATATAGCTTTAGTTTCAACCTTGTCATCCAGCTGCTTGTACAGCTTGCGGATTTCCTCCTCGTACTTCTGTCGCTCCTCCTCAGAAATGCGGACCACGATGGAGGAGGTGTCGTTGTCCAAAATGGGGCGATCTTCCACCGTCTCGAAACGGGTCACCACCTCGGATGTGGTTCGCTCCGTCTCCGGCACGTTCTCCCCTGAGGGTACGGATGAAAGAAAAGCACAAAAAAGAAGAAGAAGAAGAAGAAGAAGAAGAAGGAGGAGGAGGAGCAGGAGAAGGAGGAGGAGGAGGAGGAGGAGGAGAAGAAGGAGAAGGAGAAGAAGAAGAGAAAGAAGAAGAAGAAAAAGAAGAAGAAGAGAAAGAAGAAGAAGAAGAAGAAGAGAAAGAAGAAGAAGAAGAAGAAGGAGGAGGAGGAGGAGGAGGAGGAGAAGAAGGAGAAGGGGAAGAAGAAGAGAAAGAAGAAGGAGGCGGAGGAGGAGGAGAAGGAGAAGGAGAAGAAGGAGGACAAGGAGAAGAAGAAGAAGAAGAAGAAGAAGAAGAAGAACAAGAAGAAGAAGAAGAAGAAGAAGAAGCAAACAAAAGAGAATTATGGGGTTTTTGTTCTGAAGTCTGAACAGAGGACATTGGGTTGCACTTTGAAGCAAGGATTCTGCTAAAAGTCAGCTAAATGTTTAATCTCACCATTTCTCCAGCGGTTGAGCTCGGCCTCAAGCTTCTGGATGCTGTCCTTCAGGGTCTTGTTCTTCTCCTTCTCCTTCTCAAACTTCCTCTTCCACTGCTCGGCCGTCAGCTCCAAGTTGATGGAGGCGGTGTTCCTGATGGTCTTGGCACTGTACAAGATAAAGGCAAAGATGGATTCAGACTTTTGCAGATACTTCTGACTGAACTTCCTCCCAAGCCAAAGACACTAACACAAAGGAAAACGATATATGCAGAATAACCCGACGCGCCGCTTTCATGGAGTTAATATTTGATGGCAAAATCACACAAATTCAACTTTTACACCACATTCTGTTCATGTCCCTTCCCTGCACAGAAGTAAATACTCCAGTCCAAGCTGTAATTGACTGTGTCGTATCTACCGTTGTCCAAACATCAGAGTCGATTTAGTTTCTGCGTCGTTGTAGCTGGAAGGAGAGCAGCAGATGAACATGGTGGTGCGGCAGTTCCCCCCGAGGGAATCCTGCAGGATGCGGGTCATTTTGCTGTCTCGGTAGGGAACGTGAGTTTTCTGCAGGAGATGAAGATTAAAGAAGAGGAAGAGTGTGGGATGTAGAGAGACGGAAATGGCGACGAAGATAAAATAAATGATGGAAAATGGATTTTAGAAGACAAGAAAGGAAGGTGATTAGAGATTAGAAAGAGAAAGAGGTGAAGACAAGGTGTCAGAAAAATGTGGCAGCTGGCAGGTGATTGTTCTGGCATTTCATGTTCACGTTTGTTGAGTGGAATAAAGTAGTAAAAGTTTTAGTACTGCACAAGTTAATGGGGGGATGATAGCATGGTGAGAAAAAGTGCTGGAAGTGGGCAGAACAGGAAACATCTTCTATTATTTTCTATCTGAACAGTAAACAGGGCACCTCTACACTGCAAAAACTCATTTCTAATAAAAACTAAAAATTAGAGGAAAACTTTACACTATTTTTACTAGTCTAGTCAAGATTTTTTTTTCTTATCCCACTGGCAAAGATAGTGTGCTTAAAAAAAGACAATTTTTAACTAGATTTATGCAATATTAGGCTTATTTCTAGACAGGCTGTTTTTGCAGAGTAATTGTACAAAAAAAAATTAGCATGTCTTTTTTAAATTAAATTCAAAAATACTAAAATGAAAATAGGGTGTAAAAATTTAAAAGAAAAACAGTAAAATGATAATTTACCGTTCCCTCAGCCAAGGCAGAAATGACATTTCCCAGAGCAGAAAGAGACTTGTTGATGTTTTTAGCCTCATCCAGGACGGCGCCAGCAGCTCCAGTCTTACTGACCTGCAACGACAAAGAAGCAAACATGAGACACAAAAAATATTTTAAAAAATAATAAATCCAATAATCATATTCAATAACACTGTTTTCAAGCAGCTATAGTTTTCCGCCACCTACCTTCTCACTACCAGCCAGATCCACCAGGTAGAGTTTTCCACACAGCTTCTGCTCAGTTTCCACGTGCTCCTGTTTGATGTTGATCAGGAAGATGCTGTGACTCCGAGAGCTGTGTTCGTTCATGTCTGCAAAGACACAGCAGTTCAAGAGGTGAACCGGTCCAAACGGGCTGACCCGACAGCAGCGGCTCAGTAAAAGTCTATGAACTCTAGTAGCTGACGGAGCTGGAAACAGACAGCCTTTCATCCATCCTTTAGGCTGGATTCCTCCTTTTTTAGAGTCATTGATATAGTCGACACATTCGCTAAAACACAAGGATGCATCTGAAATGCTCCACATGTCGTCTGCTGAATAATAACCCAAATACTGCAGCAGGAGGATTTCAAAGCATGAAGATAAAAAGTCGCAGCACTCTGTTTAATTGCTCTGTAAATGGAGCCTCGTCCCAAAGCGAAAGTTCAGGTTCTTCTACAGATGATATCTGAGGGCATTAAGTATCTGCAGAGTGTTGCTCCACCAGACTGGTATCAGCACATGGTTCTGCAGCAGAGTGAGTCAGCAGGCATCGACGGGAACCAGACAACACTGTTCAGTGAATCTGCTCGCACCGCCGCGGTTTTCTGAGATGAGTCACGATAAACTTTGAGTTGTTCCAAGTTCTCCCTCATAAAATATTGTCTGTCTTTGTCTTGGCATTCAGTTTACTTGTAAAACCCATCCATCATCTTCCATACGTGAAATAAATTAACTAAAAAGCCTGGATGATCCTCCAGCTCCCTCGCTCCGTCTTTTTTATGTTTTTACTTATAAATATAAAACAATATTTATCTCTCTATGTCATGCGGAGGGTCAAATAACTCTTCACTGGTCTGTTTGCTAGAAGATTCAGCTCAGTAATGATTTTTTCACTCAATACCCAGCACAATTCATGAATTATTTAAAACGCCATGTACTTTTACCATGCTCTACCTCAGAAATAACGAATATAACAAATCTCCAGTCAATAACACAATAACTTGAATCAGTGTTGACAGATACACATAAATTATTTCTCATGCAGTCTGGCACAACATGCACTTAGAAAAAAATCCCACTCTATTATCAGTTTCTCATTTGCACTTTTTTCTACCCCAAATGAGCTTTTTGGAGGATTTCAAAACATATTTTTTATTCTCGTGTGTTATTTCTATTTATCATTTCTGATACAAATGTAAGGGAAGACTTTGATTCCTACAATATTTTACCCACAGTCTGTTTTTGGTATTAAGATTTAAAATGAAAAGGACCAAAAATGCTTTTTTAAAACTACTTTTTGCCATTAATTTTCACAAAAGGTGCAAATAATTTACTTGAAGTTGAATATGAGTATTCGTCCTACCTGTAAATTGTTTAAATCCTATATGAAAAATCACTTAAAAATGTTAATGTATGAGATAACAAACATCTGAAGATCCAGCTGGAAATGTGCATTTATTTATCCTGATAAATGTTACATAAAATGAGCCAGATGAATCCTATCAAACTGTTCCTGAAGATACTGAAGTAACTGCGTTGGAGACTGCAGAAGGACACCGCAGCTGTGAGCTAAACGTGATTGTTGTAGTTATTTTAAAGGAGCGACATTTAATTTTGTTGTATCTAGCACATGTAATGATGATAAAAGCCTTCTGATTCTAATATTGGCTTTAATAGTGTTCATTTTTACCAATAACATTAAGTTAACAATATGCCATTTTCTATTTTATGGGCAAAATTTCCTCTTTTATTGGAATAACTATTTAAATGAACTGAAAACAATGTAACTTGATTATTATTTATCTGTACTCCAAATGAGACAAAACTTTAGGAGATTCAGTCCCATTTATGTTTAAATCTTTGTATAAAAGAAAGAACTTCAGAGTCGGATTACAAAACTCCAAATTTAGCAGATCTTTTGACAATTTTACAGAAAGTTTTGTATGAAGACACAAAAACACTCCAATAACGGAGAAACAGAAAATGATAAACTTAAGAAGAAAGGAGATCTTTGCAGGTTAAGACCTGCAGTGAAACTCTGTTGATCCCACTTTGTTTATTTTAGTCTGTAATCACAGCAAAAAGCAAACAAATAAATGCCACAAGTCTGAATTTATATAGTTTTTGTTATTAAAATAATTCTCAGAGGATTTTGTCCACATTATTAAAAATGAACTACTGTAATATAAAATCTGCACCACTGTTGCAGCTGAAACCGACTAAGAGAAAACTTTTCACTTTTACACTTATGAGTCATCAAGAATACGTTCACAGGGTTTACAGGAAAAAAAGGTTTTGCAAAGTGATGCAAAAATGAACAAAATGAACCTGCAACATTAGAGCCTTTAGTCAAATAAAGAGTCCCAAGCTCAAAGATGCTCGGGACTGAGCCCAGATCTCAGTGTTGGAATAACAGACCAGGGAGCTTTTATTTCTAATGATTTTTATGTTTTATAACAAGAATAAAGGAATGGTGGCGCCATTTTACTGAAAACGCCATGTTTCAGAGACTTGATGGAAACATGTGAGAACTCTTTTATACTAGTTATTCTGATGTGAAATAATGACTTTATGCAGGCTGGTATTTTGCTCCAATATTTTCTGCCAATCCACTTTATTCTCCATCCATGAACTTTATCTCTGACAATGAACATAATCTGAGCGAATCATCTGAGTGGAGCTTTAAAGCGTTGGGTAGTAATGCTCAGATTACATAACAACAGTAGAAACACAAACCATCGCTTCATGGATCAGTAACGAGTTCTGATGCTAACGGTGCTGTCTGACAAACTGGAGCTTGAGCTTTGATAGTAGAGCCGCAGGAAAACGACACACTGTGGACTCTCAAGAAGACAGAAGAGCAGAGATGGGTTTATCCTTTTGGGCTGTTGTTACACACATGTTTGTCAGATATTAACGGGTGTCCTGTGATCCAAAATCAAAACCCAAAAGATTGAGACTCACTGGTCACAGCAACATGGCGGTTCGCTTTGCCCTCATCGATCACATCCATAACTTCATCAGGGCTGGAGACAAAGCGCTCAGTGCATCCCTGAGGAGAGCAAAAAATAAATAAATAAATAAAATACAAAACCGAGATGAGCTCACTGACATAAACAGTAAATGGTCTGCTCTTGTGTAGCGCCTTTTTAACCCTGTCATGGTTGTACATGTTTTCTCATTTATACAAACGCTCCAGCAGCTCTTTCACTCTGCATACAGAAACATTTTTTTTTGTTTTTTTTTCTTTAATCACTGACTTGCCTCAGGACAATTCAACACGACCAGCTTCTACTTCAACCTACACAATCGTAACCGCTCAGATAACCCTGCTAATGACCAGATCTTCCCCCTGAAGGGACAAGAAACAATCACTTCTTTAACAAACCTTCACAAACGGCACTCTGTTCTTATCCTCGTGGACAGACAAGTTGGTTTTTGTCACTAAAAAAAATAAGAGAATAACAGAATAATTATTTTTGGTTTGAATATTGCAGCGACACATGAAGGTAACCCTTTCATGCACGTTTGGTCATCACTAACCATCCAGAAGGTCACGGATTTTGTCCATGTAGATTTCGAAGTAGGAAACCTTTTAGCGAGGAGAGAAAAACACATAAAGTGAACATGCAACAAAGAGTAAACAAATCTATTGTATTTAAGCAGAAATAGAATTTATTTATTCATTTATTTGTGCAGAATTACGTCTTTTGACAAAGGAACAAAAAAAAGGCAAAATTTCAATAAAGGCCAAGAATGTGTCATAAAAAATGTGATAAAACGCAATGTAAGTAAATATTACACCTTTATGTGAAATTCAAGGTTTTCATCCATGGCAAAGATGTGGTTGAAGATATCCTCAGCAATGCGAGGAATGATTCCCATCTGGTGAGGGTCATGCAGCTTGCCCTGCAAAAAGTGTTTCCAGATATAAAATGTGATTATGTTGGAATGACAGCAGCTTTCAAGGGTTGTAGATTAATATAACCAGTTATAAAATAATGCCTTTAAAATCCCATCAAATCTAATCAAAGTTAATGGGATTTAAAAAAAGAACATTTTATTCTTGACTTTTTTAATCTCGGACCTTCCTCCAACAGCAGTTGGAGTGACAGTAAATAATAAACTGTGGAGCGAAGTGTCATTTTACAGTAATTTAGTGGTCCATAAAATTGTAGTCCCAAAGGTCATGTTAGAGATGAAAAAGCCAGAGGAGCCCCTGAAGCACGGTAAAAACTTTCAATGTGGTGTTGATGGAGAGGACAAAAAGGAAGTTGCATTGCTCTGAAAACTCTACCTCCATGGTGTGAGTCTTCCCGGAGGAGGTTTGTCCATAGGCGAAGATGGTGCCGTTGTATCCACAGAGCACATCTGTGGGTAAAAAGCAACGATAAACACCTACATAAACCACATGCTTCCCAGTGAGTGTTTTCATATATTAATCTGTTTGATCATACCCTTGACAATCTGCTTGGCGCAGGTGTTATAAACCTGCTCCTGGGTGGTGTTGGTTGGAAACACACGGTCAAACACGTAGGACCTCCCCTGCAAACATAAATGTTTACAATAAATGTTCAAATGTCTTAGCGTGCATACTCAGTCTGGTAATAGTTGGGAAACAAGTGCAAAGTTAAATGAAAAGAATATCTGGTCATCGCTGCTTAGTTTGGGAAGTGATGTCAGCCTTGTGACGTGGTCAGTGACTCACCGAAGCGTTTTTCACGCTCGAAATGACTCAATCAGCCTCACATCAGCGGATCACTGCACTCTCCACCACAAACTATCAGAAGACATACAAAATCCTGCTGAAAATGTTATAACACCTACACTTCCTCACATCATGGAGCCTTATAGTTCGATGAGCTGTCCAGGTAGGCACCAGGTATCTGTCATCCTCTTCTTCCAGGACTGAAACCGGGTTTGGCTAACTCTCAGTTCTCCTAAAATCTACAATAACCACCTTTGCTCTCTTATGAGGTGACGTGAGACCATGCTACACATCCATCCATCAGTTCTCCGAAACCAAGCATCTTGACCACCAGTGACACAACCCCAAAAACACCTGAATCATCTGAGTGTCTTCAGATCGCTGTTGTACTAAGGGGTCAGGTACAGAGTGAAAATAACCAGTGATACTGTAGAGTGATTTAAAGACCTCTCCTTCAGTTCAATGAAGAGTACAGAGGATTACTCTGCTTGTGTTAGGGTATTTTTTTAATCATTGTTATTATTGTCATTAGGGTGAACGAGTTTTTATATTTAAAAATCCTCAACCAAAGTTAGTAATCAACCCACTTGTGTAAACCTACACATTGAACTGGTGTGTCAATCAAATATGTTTGATATGAGTAAACTCTCAAGGTGCCAAAGATCTCCAGAAGCTTAAATACTTGAACTCCTTGTATGAGCGGTTAAAAGTCTTTAACTATCAAGGGAAAAAAAGTCCCTTTTTAAGCTTCTACAGTGAAGGTTTATCCATTAAAAATATAAAACTGCTACTTTTATATTCATTACACTAAGAGCACAAAATGAGAAAAAGATGAAATCGACAGACAGTGAGATCTTCTTTCTTTATTGCAGCCAGTCAGAGATATATCTGTCATTCAGGACCTGGGTATCTAATATATGGCCAATGTCACTGAAGCGCTCCTTTTCCATTAGTACTTTTATATCTGTCATGGGATCGGTGGTGAAAATCCAGCCTCTCATTATATCTTACAGTATGTACCTAGGAACATACTTTTAAGCACCTTTTGCAGCACGCCTCCAGGATGTACTTATAACTTTTAATGAGTCTCTTATAACAGCATCTTCGTGGGTTGTAGATGTTCTTTTATTAATCTTTCTTTAAAAATTGAAACTCTTCCAAAGTACTTTATGTACATATAATGTACATTTAGAGATTTTATACTTTCTAGCCAAGAGTTGTGGAAAAACTGATCTAAAAAAAGGTATACTGTAAAAATCTGATAGATAGATCAAACTTTATTGATCCCACAGTGGGAAAATTCACTGGCCATAGCAGCTCAAAAACAATATAAAAATGCAAAGAATCAAATCAAATACTATATACAAAAATGTACTATATATAAAAAAATAAAATGATCATATGGCCTATATACATAACAACTGTGCAGGGGTTTGTGAAGTAAAGCCTTCTTTTAAGAAAATCATAGGACTATTTTAAACATTTATTTTGCTAGTTTTAAGAATTCTAGTCAAGAAGTTTTTTCTTATCCCATTGGCAGAGTTTTTTTTTTACTTAAAATTAGACAATTCATACTAGATTTAGGAATATTGGGCTTATTTCTAGAGAGGCTGTGTTTGAAGTGTATGAAGCTCAACTGTTGTAATAACTTTGCCTAAAAGAGATTATATTTTTTATTTGAATCTACAAACAATATTATATGACTAGTTTTAAATTTTAATCATTTGAGTAAAGACTGAATTACAGCCATAAATGACTGTGATGTTAAGGGTGATGTGTTTATAATGATATCTTAGACCGTCATGGTGATTTCTTTTTTTAAATGTTTGGACAAATATCAGCGAGTTATTTTCAATGTAACCTGACATGAAAACTGTAACTGCTTACCTCTGATAGAGTATCTCAAAACTAATATAGAAATATTTTTACATATCTCAAAATCCTGAAAAACAACAGTTTTAACCTAGTTTCAGCATGTATTCTGGTTTAACCTCGAAATTATCCTCTTCAGTTGTCTTTGTCATCACTAACAAAATTTCAGCATTTAATATACAACCACATTTTCAGAAAAGCTAAGAAGCTGTTTTACCTTTGTTTAAAAGTAACTTAGTTGTAATTGTTATTTGAAAGACACCAGCAAGAATGAAATTATTTTTTTTGAACATATGAACAAATTTATAACGTCATACCAGCAATACTCAATAAAAACTTAAGAGGGGCCTGTTTGCTTTTGTTTTTCTTTTGTGCTAAACGACCCTTGTTTTTAATTACACTTTAATTTAGATCGATTGAGTCTGGGAGTCTGGGGTTTACTGGTTGCTGCAGAGGAATCTGCATCGGTTCTTGCTGAATATAAGATTTCAGCTGCACAACAGCCAGTGGCCATTACTGCCTGATCCTCCTCCGCATGATGCAATCCAGGAAACAGGAGGAGACAGATCTGGACTGCAGGTAAGACAGTCACTGAGTAGATGAAAAAGACCTCTCACAACTCCAGCAAAAGGAGGTGAAATAAGCACTCAGTTATTTCCCAAATTCAGATTTAGTCCTCTTCATCGGTTGCAGAAATATGCATGTCTATCCTGTCTAGTCACCATTTGTTAATAATGACAATAATCATCTCATTCAGACATGTGGGACATGCACTCGTAGTGAAACGTGGGCTCATTTGACTACGACCCACAACAACTGCAGCTGAGCTTGTCCAGACAGTTCGCTGAGTTGATGGATGACTTCCTCCCTGCATAATACAGCCTGAGGTTACATTTCTGGAGGAAGAGGTGGACCACGCTGAGTGATGATGGTGTTCTAAGTTACTCGCAAGCCCAGCGGGTTGTATTGATCATGATGTCGAGATGGTTTCTCATGCCGTGGGCTCGAAGGTCACACGCACCCAAAAGTGATTTCTGGTTTTGGTTTTAAAGAATAAGAGATCTAGCCAGTCTCTTTTCAAACGTCTAGAGCTTGTAGATGGTGAAATATTCAGGTTCTTTACATTTTTGTGGGGTTTTTTCAGTGAAAAAACAACTAAACTATTAGTTGGCTGTTCTTTTATATCCAGTTCTGACATCTTTACTTATCTACTCCAGCAACTAATCTGCTGATTGAAGATTTTCTTTTATATTCTATTAAAATTTCTGTCTTTGTTTGCCTCTCTCTCTTAATTTTCTCTAAATATTTCGCTGCCACTAAATTCAAGAATTATTTACATTTTTTTATATACCATAATTTTTATTATCACTTAATCTGTGCTTATGTCTGTTGAATAAAGGTTCCAATAATTTAAGAAATTACAGCTACGTTTTTGTCGCATTTTAGAAAGCGCTGCAACATTTCTGGAAATACGATTTTTATTTCATTTGGAGACATCTCTAACGTTCTTAACCTACAGAAATGTACTTTTTTATTTCAAATATCTTTGAAAACACAGGCATCTTCTGCTACACATGCTGATGGCTGTTTCAGTCCGCTGCACTAAACCCTCAAACGTCACCATCCCATCAGATGGAGAGGTCACACTGCAACACAGTAAGGTTATCTGCCAGAACATGAGCTGTATTAAATGTCATTAGCAAATTAACTCATCTTCAGACCTCCTCTTTGTCAGTCCTTTTCCAGAGAGAGAGAGAGACGGAGCCCAAGAATTAAGGAGGCTGTGAAAAGGAGTTTAAAGATCAAAAAAAAAAATGAGATAGATGAGAAAAGGACAAACAAGGATGAGAGCGATGAAAGCAGACGCAAATATCAGCTCGAGACGATAAATATGGTAAACAAACAGGTGGCACCAGAGAGAAAAGAAAGCAGGTCAGGCAGAGATGCATGAGCTCACGAAATGATTATTGATTCTCTCTTTAGGCAATTAGTGAGCTCAGTTTCTGACTGTACTCTCCAGCATCATGGCAAGGAAGGAGAGCAAGGTCAGGATGAGAGACTTCCATTACTGCTGGAAATTATTTCAGCATGTTTACTCTCTTTACACCTCACATTTAACAGCTAGATGAGACTCTAAACTAACTATTCCCTGTCTTTGTTAACTCTGTTTTCTTCTACCAGACTGAAGCATTTGAAGCTGTGCAACCAGCTACAACAACTGTGAGAAATTCCTGTGTTTATGTCTTAGAGGTTATAGTATTTTTCTTATTTTTTCAGTTTGATTTGCAGATTTGTGAACTTACCAGCTGACGGTGTTGTATTTAATCTCATTCACGCTGGTGGTATCCAGAAATGGTTTGTTTAGTGGAACAAGTCTGGACTTCTCTCACATGTAGCAAAGCAGCATTTTTTTGTTTGTTTGTTTGTTTTTTTTACCAAACCCTTTTATGTCCTTTATTACTAAAACTATATCATTGAATTTGAGAAAATATGTTTGCTATAATCTGCTCTGCATGTGATTACAGTCATCTATTTCCAAGACAGAGTACTTTAGCTTGTTCTGCAGCCTGTTTCTCTTTGTTTCCACTCAGAAGAAAGCAGACTGCTGACTTCGACAGAAAACTGTCTTCCAGAAGATTCTTTAAACAGTCTGATTTGAAATAAGAAATAAAAATTAATAATAACAATTGTTATACTTGATACATCTTTTATAGTTGAGTGTCAGAATCGTTCGAAGGCTAAATTAGTTTTTTTTTTTTTCCTTTCTTGTGTATGAATGCTTTAATTAATGTTATGGAAATATGCTTTTGGCTTTTAATGAATTTAAAAAAAAAAGATGAATTAGAAACAAAATTGTGATTTACGTGGATGTGATTGACTCCCTGCTTACAACCTTCAAGGTAAACAAGACTCCTGGCCATCTGGTTGGGTTCCACCCTGTTTACCAGGCCCGATACCTGCACCCAAACATCAACATCTGCACTAGTCCCGACACGTCTGCAGCACCAGCATCTGCTGAGTAATAAACCCGCCGTGGAGAAAGAGCTGATCTAAAGCTTGTACCATGTGTAAGGTAACAATTGTCTCCTTTGTCCATGAATGATACAGCAGTCTGTGTGAGGCTAACTCAAGCAAACCACCAGAATTACTGGAGTGTGTTTCTACACTTTACTTTCATTTACATTCATTTGGATCTACAATGACGTTTTCTAACAGATGTTTGCAGAGATCATGATTAGGTAGGTCCATCATATCATCCAAGGGGAAAAATAAACCCATTAATGCACAGTTTGTAGCATCTAATGCAAACTGGTTAAACCCTAACATAAGTGGCTGATATTTAATAAATACATAAACACAGCAGCCTACTGGACCTAATAAAGCTCATTTTTTTACTTCAGTGCAGACCTTTGTCAGCTGATGCGGGAGGCCAGTGTGCGCATTTTCACAACACAACCTACTTACAGTTCTTTTCTTTTTTTTTTTTTTCCTTCATCACATCAAGTAAACAGAAAGGATGGATGTAAGAGCTCTGATATTTCCCACCCTCGTTGTGTTTCATGTTTTCCTGCCAATCTACGACCCAGAGGGATGAGTCAAACTCATGATTTATCTATGGAGGGCCTCCTTGCCCAACAAAAGCACTTACCCCGACGGCGACGGTGTCGTCTCCTTGGAATTTGGGTAGAAACTGGTCCCCTCGTAAAATCTCCGACTGGTTCAGGGGACGAAAGCGACACAGCACTTTTATGTTGCACTCTGCTGGGATGTCGGCCATGGCGCAGATTCGTGGAGGAGGATGCTGCTCCCGTTGTGCGGAGAGGAAAGATGCTGCTGAGGCTGCAGGCGATCGGAAGGCTGTTTCGCGGCCTGACGCGTCGGTCAAAATAAGCGAGGACGAGCCGTGGGAACGATGTCCTTTACCGTCGGAAGGTGTCTCTGAGCGCGCGGGGGAGACTGGTTGCGTGGTTTTTATGCTGAGCAGCTGAGACAAGGTGTAATTGATTTATGCGCAGCTGAACCGTGGTACTGTGTCGCAGTGAGGCGGATGGGCTAAAAACGGATGTCAAATCCCGAAACAAACCCCGCTACATTATTGGATCTATCGGTTCTAACGCTGGTCGCTTTTCCGTTTTTGCTTATGAAGGCGCTGTCTGTCTGTCTGTCTGTCTGCCTGCCTGCCTGTCTGTCGTTTGGTCGTTATTGTCTGTCAGGGGCGTCGGCGGATGTGTGTGGCTGGTTGAAGGTGAGATGCTGCTGGAAGGGCAGTGAGGTAAAAGCTGCTGTTCGTTAGTCCGCTTCGGCCGCACCAGCGCCCTCTATCGGTGCACCGTGGAAGGGCGTGGTCTGCATCCGCGGCTTTAAAGTGGTACCCACAGCCTCAGCATCATCATCATCATCATCATCATCGTTAGCCCAGCACGATGATGAGGCGGAAGTCAGAGCCAACAGTGCGACGTCATAATCGGACAGAATTAAGAAACTCTTCCTTAATATCTAGGGAGGAAAACTGATATAAGAGCTATTTAAGCTCTTTTCTAATGCTTGGAAGTCACGTGGTCACATTATGGAAAGAGAGTGGAGGTTATTGATTATGAGAGTAGGCATCACCTTGAAGGTGTATTACATAGTTTGATGAGACAGGATGATGCAGCACAATATCAAGAATGACAACATACCTACTAGTCTACTCTTTGGGTTTTTTCCCTTTGTAAAAATGAAGAAAACAGAATAATAAACCGTCTTGTTATAAGAATAAAAAAAGAAGTAATTTTAGCTCATCAGGAAAAAGAAATTTATGTAAAAACATCCTATTATATTTCATTTAATTTTGATCACCTGCAGGCTAGTTCACTGGGGTCTTCAGCTGAATGTTTACACTGACCATATCAGACTAGAATAATAAAATAATATTTAAAATTATTCAGTTTGTGTTAGAGTCAAATGAATATTTTCTCATTAAGATATACTAGAAATTTTACAAGCTCACATTCAAAACAGAAATAAACACAATGTACATTTTGTGTAAATAGTTTAATATTAAATAAAAAATGACTTCCATATAAAAAAGAAAGCTACAGTTCACAATTTAATTGTCTTTTTAAACATAAGAATTGAAAGCAAAGGGGTAGAATGAGAAAAATAATTACAATTCCAAGAAAAATTCACAATTATTTTCTCTTGTCTCTCTCCGACAATATAAAATCAAACACATTAACTGTACATATGTACAAATTTCCAAGTGTAGAAATTGCATAATCTGATTTCTTTTTCAGTTTTTCTTTTGTTTTTGTTTTTTTTTCATTTTAAATACAACTAGAGATGTCAGTAATCCCGGGACAGGGCAGTGAGTGGAAGAGAGCTCAAGCAGTGATATGAGGAGACAGAGGGAGGATATCACTCCAAATCCACAGTAACACACGGACTCAACAGTTTCACAAAAGAGATCATCACTCTCTGTGTTTAAGTAGCCCAGCCATCCTTTCCATCAATCTAAACGACATACAGTACTTTCTATCAACTCAATATTCCTTTAAGTGTTAAAAATTCAAAACCAAATCCTTTTTTTCCCCCTAAACTATCTTGTGGCTGGGGGTTGAGGAGTTGGAAGTGGGTCTTATTTTAAATAAGTCTCCGTCACAACATAGCTACATGTAATTCTTCACAGGGACAAATAACACATATGTGAAATGTAAATAGGTTTCCAAAATGTCAGTCACTTAAAGATGTTACTGTTCTAGTGGAGACCCTGGAGTTTCATAACATTAATTAAGAGGTTGCACATAAAGACTTCAAGTTAATGTTTCTAATTACTAATAAGAAACATCTCACAAGACATGAGGAATCATATCCAATGAAAAACTTATTTTCATACATCGGTGTGGTCATTGGTTGATGTTTACTGCCAAAGAAACATGATCGTATGAACTAAATAACTGCCTTTGCTTGTGTCAATGTGAGGTTGTTTCACACTGTAAGAAAACAAAGTATTCTCCTATTTCTTTTCTGAAAACCTTACAGCTTTCCTGAAAATAAACCCACCATCTCCAAAGCACGACAGTGAAGATAGGTGACTTTGCCATTCACTTAAACAAAAGAAATTTGACAAAAATAGAGACAGTAGGGGCTCAGCAACAGCACTGATGTCCAGCACACTCAAACAGGGACACACTCATTCACACATGTCCAGACACACTTTTAACAGAGAGCATCATTCAAGTAGATGGGCTTTATCCTGACTCACAGTAACACACTGATGAGAAGGAAACAGTACTTGTTATTCTGTTTTTCATTGATATAATTCTAACACCAACCTAATTGAAAGATTTCTGATCACAATGTACAGACAACATTACTTTGTGACCTCAGACAAAACCTAGTGAAAAAGTATCCACAATTCTTTTGACTGTTTTTTTTAAAAATAAATTCATCTGACTATACTTTTTTCCATGTGTTTTTTTTTTTCATAGTGGTTGCCATAGCAATTGCTGACATGACAACAGCATCGTATTAGTGCAGTTGATTTTCCTTTCAAAGTTCTAAACAGCAGCGATGAAGGCGGAGAGAAGGAGACGTCTCGAGAGGTGTCTGACCACCTTTCATCGATGAACAGTTCGTCCACCAATCACTGCCTCTGAGACCTGGTGCCTCGTCGCCGTCTGCCACGCACCGACCTCTCAGGCTTCAGGAATGCTGTCTGTAACAAGACAGACAATTTACAGTCATATGAGGCTCCTCACTTACCACCCCCAAGTGACGGATTGACTTTACCTCTGCGGTCAGAACTGCAACATCATTCTCAGATCAGAATCCGTCATGGAGCAGAAACACTTCTATGTCAACGTTGCAGATCATTTAAACAGATTATTGGGGGAAGTGGATCTTACTGTAGCCTTAGTTTCCTCTAGTGCTGTAGCATCCATGTCTCTGAAGTCTTCCAACACATTCTGTAGCCTGTTGAAGTGAGAAAAATATTGATTTTGAAATTAATGCTTATTTGGACCATTTATTTTTACTAAACACTTATTTATCCAAGCTATGCCCTATCCAAGTGTCAAGATCATATCTGTGAAAGGGACCTTTAGGAAGGCAACTCACGTTTGTTTCCTTTTCCTTCCTCTTCTGCCTCCTCCTGCTGCTCCTGCTTGGTCCTTGGGAAATAGAAACAATTATATAAGCTAATTATTATGAACTGATTTATCAGTCACTTTATTTCAGCTACTCTGGGTTAAAAAAAAAAGCTTTATCCTCTGATTTTACAGTTTATATTCCAGATACAAGTCAATTGTGGTGTTTTAGCAGGATGTAATACAGACCCACTTCATCATTCAAAATAAAACATGAGACCCTTACTGTTCCCTGGTCTGTGTGCAGCAATGTCCCAGTTGTCTCCTCATTAGGCCTCCCACTGCATCTATCTGTTGGACTGAGGTATCCTGCATGGGAAAGATGTCCCTGTCTTTCCACCCCTGTCTCCACAAAGGGACACACAGCTGTAGCAGGCCCGGTACAGTCCGTCTTAGCCTCCTCCAGGTATATGGGTGGCAAAGGAGGCTCCAGGTGCGTATGTCCCTCTATAACTGGTTTCCTTTGTAACGGTGATGTAGGCCCATCCTCCGTTGGTTTGGGTGTCCCCTGCGCTGGGGAATGAGCTGCTGCTTCCAGGCTTAGTCGTGATAAGTCTGGGTTGCGGAGAGAACAAGCGCGACGTGGGCTGAGGGAGACTGGGGCACTTGCCTGGGGCAAAGTCGGGACAGTAGTGGACTGCGTGTGGCATTCCAGAGGGAAAGAGACCGGTGGTAAGGCACAGAAGGGTGAAGTCGGGTCAGACGGCCCCACCTGGGCCCCATCTTCCTGCTCTTTAGCACTGACTTGAAGGAAAGAGGTATAAATGGTGTCCATGAAAGAAGTGTAAGGATCAATGACAGGCCTGCCCTCAGATCCTCTGTGAGTGGGTGGGGTGGATTCCTGGGCAGGGGATGGAACAAAAGATGGACCAGGACTCGGGACTACTTCTGGAATAACTTCTCTAGCTGGTATGTCTTCCTGTGGGGCAGGACTTTGGGTTTCCTGCAATAAGTCTGCCTTCTCTCCATCTGAGGGTGGTGCAAGATTTAGCTAGAGGGAGAAAACAAACAGTCACAGTCAAAAATCTCAAAATAAGTATTAGAGGAAAAAATACATTTTTTCCATACCAAACTATTTTTAACCTGTTTCATACTGTTCATTTTGGGGGAGAAGACTGAAGCCTGACCAGCTGTCATCAGGGTACACACCAGAATGGTCATGACTCCATCACAGCGCGACACAATAACAAGCAACCGTGCACACAGTTAATTTTGTATCAACAAACAACCTAATGTGTATATTTTTGGACTGAAGAAGAAAGCTCGATTACCTGGAGAACTAAATTAAACTCAACTGTTAATTTACCATTCCCCTACCTAGCTGTATATACACACAGATTTGTATCTATATCATATAATTTCCTGGAATAGTAGTCATTTATACATGTCCAAAGAGTGGTTTTAATAAGTATTCATCATTTAGGTTTGTGGTCCAATCCTGAGGTATAAATCGTGGCATTACATTTTGAATGCAATTAAACTGAAAAGGGATGCTGGACAATGCGGTTAGAGAAGTTTGCTTACCAAAATAGCCCTGACTTACAGTCTCTCACCAAAGCCAAAGACTGCAAATATTTTACATGAATGTGTGATGAACTTCATGTTCTGTGTTGCTACATGAAATAAGCTGCACCTGTGTTGATCAGTTACGGTCTCCTGATTATCAACAGTCTTGCCAGGTTTTCTTGGAGAAGAAGTGGGAGGAGAACTAACAGGCTGAAGCTGACAGGGAATAGAAATCTGCACCAGTCAGTTATAACATTCTGCCCACTGACAGTTAACATGAAGAAGCACTGCTTTGCAACCAATCACACCCCCAACATAGAAACATCATTACCCTACACTCATTTTTTATTAACTGCTCCATGAACATAATAAAGAGTCTGATGTGTTTATTTGGTCTAAAAACTCCTCTGAGCTCTAATGGGACCTAAAGACACCCCTGGGAATCAATCTCAATCTAAAGACACCCCACGCCACCACCCACAAGGCCCAAAGGATCTACTGCTAACATCCCATTATAAAACAGAGACAAGAACCCCCTCAGATGTTTGTTTTTCAGCTCTTTCTGGTCACAAATTTGTTGTGAGTACAAGGTGGAACTGCTCAATAATCAGCAAGCAGTCATACTGTAATGGTTGATTGGCGTACGTTGTGTTTAAATTACTCCCAGCTATGTACCTGTATGTTGTTGAGTAAGTTGATGACCCCATCTGGACCTTGCAGTAGAGACATGCCCAAAGCAGAAGCCTGGACTGGGGATAGTAGAATGGAACCTGCTCCAATCCCTACCATGTTATGGAGGCCTGTGATACCAGGAATATCTCCTACAAAGATACAGTTCACAAAAACACAGACAATCTGGCTCAGTGCCGACTGTAAAATTCTAAACAAACGTTTCTTCTTAATAAAACGAATCTTGGGAAAATAGAGTTGTCAACAACTCACCTAATAAGGCAGGGTTAAGCAAAGTGGGCAGTAACTGTTGGAGGATGGGATTGTCCTTGCCTTGAAGAGACACGGGGATGAGGGTGTCACCAGTATCGGTGGTTACCTAAAAAACCAGGGCAGAGTAGAGTAGATCAGGAATTTTTAAAGGTTCGGGGGAACAAATTACATCATAGACAACAAAGACAAGCATGGTAGAAAAACACAGAGAGATGAGATTTAAGGCCTCATGCAATAATGGAAACCTCTTAATATTGTGTAGATACTTTTAATATTATGTAGATATTTTATTTATTCTTGCCTTATGTGTTTGGCTGGTTTTACCCTCTGCATGTACTTGTTTATAATCATGGAGTATTTAAATTGATTTAGTCAAAAGCACTATAAACTAATATTCAAAGACAAAGTTTAAAGACTTTCCATTGACACCTTAAGTACTGAAACATTAAAAATGCAAAGACAGTCCTGCTGAAGTTAGTTCAGGCAAATCCTATATTAAAAATAAAGAAAAACAACTGAGGTGTTTTGAGGAAGTTGAACTACTAGCAGAGAGAAAACAAAGGAGTAGTGAAGGAAATGAGATCATGGGTTATTGTAGGGAAATGAGGATGAGCTCAGAGGAAAGAGGTATAGGATATAGGGAGCCTACCTGAGGTTGGGTATGTTGGGTGTGCTGTGCAGGAGCTAACTGGGTGCTGGGAGGAGGGTGGAGCTCAGCAGGGCTCAGGGCAGTAGTGAGCAAGGCAGGGCTGAGGGGCAGGAAGGCTGCAGGGGGAGGAGAAAGAGTAGCGGGAAGGAGAAGAGACTGCAGGGCTTGGATGGGGCCCTCGGTTCCTGCAGTAATGGGAAAAAGGCCCTGGGTGAGTTCTAAGAGCCCCGGGCCTGTAAGAGTGGACGGATCTAGGAGGCCAGAGGTTTTATCCAGAGTGAGGCCTTCCAAAGTGGTGGACATCTGCTGTGACTGCTGGATAGGAACTTCCAAGTTCACCTGACTCAACTGACCAAGTGTAGACAGAGGTAACAAAGAGCTCTGCTGTTGCCCAACTAACACAGAGGCCATAAGCAGAGCCTGAAGACTAGGTTTTTCTGTTAAATCAGGTTCCTGTCCTGCAGAAGGGCCTGAGGCTGGGAGAGGATTTAGCAGACCCAAGAGGTTCAGTGGTAGCTCCCCTTGATGTCCACTCAGTAAGGGCATCAAGGGGAATAGAGGACTGCTGTTCATCTGGTGTTGCTTCTGTTGTTGATCTTGACTATGCTGCTGTGTGTCTTGGATCAATAACTGTTGCTGCTCTGAGTGTTGCTGCTCCTCAAGATTCTGTGGTGGTTGTGAGTTAACAGAAGCAGGAGGTATGTGAGCATGTTGCCCTCCCATCCACAGCCCCCCTAGGGGCAAGGAAGCCAGGACTGTGGGGTCCAAGAGAGATGGTAGGCCTCCTGTGGATGACAGCAGCTGAAGGAGCTGCTCCTGATTCATAAAGGGGAAGGCCTCTGCCAGAGGTAAGGGAGCAGGTGTGTCTCCCACAGCTGATGGTGAAGGAGGTCTGTGATTCTCTTCATGGCGTGATGACACACTGAATGTGGGACTAGTGGCTGCTGGAGGTTTTGTCAATGTGGAGGCTTTTGGGTCTAAATATCCAGGCTCCTCCGGCCCTGTGGAAAGACATGAATCATTTACTTCTGTTCAGGAAGACCTATAAACCATTAAACAATTATTTTAAAGAGCTTCTGAACTGGATGGTGTTTATTGTGAGGACATGACTGTAGCCTTGAGTTTAGAGCAACACAGAGCACTGAACACAAATTTCAAAAGCATACTCAATCCACAAGATTATATCCTTAAAAACATGCACAAATACTGATTTAACAACAATTTACATTCAATCCTAAAACATCAAGTCATAAAAAGTAGGAAAGGCATAAAACATGAAAAGTATGACTTATTTTTTGCAGACAGTATGAACCTGAACTTTTGTATCTATCCCCTCTTGCATTTCATGAATTAGACAAATTAGAAATGAAAAAAAATTTTAATTACTTGTAATTAGGAGTTGGTATAAAAGAAGTAAGATGCTGAGTCTTTAAGGAGCAAAGATGGGCAGATAAGTATAAAGCTTGCTGACAAGTGTATGAAAAAAATAGTTGAAATGTTTAAAAGCAAGTTTCAGTGTGAAAAGAGCAAGCCTAAACTGGATCCATGTGACCTCTGATTCTCGAGGTAGAACTGAATTACGACCAGTCACCCATCGAAAGCTAATGTAACTGATATAACCACTTAGGAGAGGGATTACCCTGGGAAACCTATTTCAAATATAACAATAAGGAGTTACATTCAGAAATGGCTATTAAAAATTTCACGTGTTAACCTTGGCAGAAAATTCTTTGGGTTTTTACGCATCTTTTACGATACAGTGGAAACAAAGTATACTGTCGTCAGACAAATCAGAATTCCACAACTTTTTCAGAACAATTTGATGCCGTGTGCCCTGACTCAAAGACAAAAAGAAACACACATCTGTGATGGTAGGGGATTGTATTAATGTCCTTGGCAAAGATTGTTTATGCTTGTTATATACCAGAACTGTTGTAGAAAAGTTCAATGATATTTTAAAGCAACATATGATGCCCTCAAGATGATCCGTGCTCCCTGTACAAAATGTATGAAGGCGTTTTGAAACAAGACCAAGGTTGCACACATTAAATGTGTTTGCTGAAGGAATGAGACTAAACAGCAACTCAACATTTAGAGATACATAAAAGGTTGCATTGCTTTTTATTCTTAGAGGCAATATATTTTCTAAATGTGTTGTGGTTTTCCCCACAACATTACAATGTGGTAAAAGCTTTACTGTCCCAACTTATTTAAGAATCTACTGCAAGTCTGAAATACAGGTATGGATGTAGATCAGTAAATCAAATTACAGTAACTAGATAAACCATGGAATGTCTTAGGTTCATACTGCCTGCAAATCAAAAGAAATTCATGACTAAATGTTTTCCTGGTCATATTTTCCAAACTTTTTATGACAAGGGATTGTTTTGTAATAGATAATAAAATACACTTCAGACTGAAAACCATCCTTACTTGCAGTATGATTCTCTAGGGAAGACATCTTAACATCTGTGGCGTGGCTGGAGGAGTTGGCCTCTCCCCTGGTCACAGTGGAGGATGTTGGAAGAAGGGCCAGAACAGGGTTGCTAAGGTCAAGAGGCTTTGGTGAAGATGGTATCCCTAAAGAAACGCTGCCTTGACAATGACTCATGTCCTGTGAAGCAGATGTGCTGTTACCACCATTCTCCATTGCCACTGTACCCTGGGATGAGGTTGCTTGTAAAGATGCCTGGGAAACAGAGTCCTCAGTGGGAATGGTATTATCAGCTATTTGTTGCTTGTCAATGGGAGATGGGGGCGTCAGCTGAGATGGGCTGCTGCTGTTGTGGAAAGCTAAACTTGACTTAGGTGACACTGTACAAGGAGAGTTTCTTTGTAGAGGACTTGATTTCCTAGACTGTGGAGAAGATTGAGACAGTAATGACGTGAAATGGGAAGAGGTGGGAGGGGAAGAATGTGGCTGTTGCACCAAGGGTAGAGGATTAGTGTTATCTGTTTGGCATGGGGATGAAGTCTGTAGGTGTCTTCCATTCGAACTACGAGCTGGAGAAGTCGGTGACTGTGGGGGGCTTTGTTTGTTAGTGTGTCCACCTCCTTCTACAAACACATTTCTTGACTGAGCTAAGGTGGAGTTGGAACCTGAAGCGTTTGCCTGCGCATTCTGCACACTGAGTAGGTGTAACAGAGCAGACAGAGGCTGAGTTGGGGGATCCAAGCCAAGAGCTGTGGGTGTCAGGCCTGTAGTGAAATCCAGAGCCTCGTTTGTTCGAGGGGGCCTGGAAAGAGGTGGTGTTCGTCGAGGTGTAGGGACTCTAGGGATCTGCCCAGGGAGATTTTGATGATGGTTGTCCAATGTAACAGCACTCTGGTTCGGCACAGCTGAGGTAGAGGAGTGCAAGGTGGAAGGGAAAGAAGTAGATGAAAGATTGATAACTGCAGCAGAAATAGCTTCTTCTGGTGGGGTCTTTTGCGATCCATTAGCCAACAGCTGGGTGTCTCTTAGTATGCTGAGGACTGTTGGAGATCGTCGTTGTCTCTTCCTGTGCGATGAACTAGGTTCTGCTGTGGGAGGCAGGTGAGGCGAAGAAGAAGCCAGGGACTGGGCCAAAGTGTGGGGTGAGGGGAAGAGAGCAGCAGATGCTGCTGCAAGGGAGGGATGGGGATGTCTAGCAGAAGCGATGGAAGAGGGAGAGTGGCTGTTATATAAAGTGCTGTTTGTTACCTTTTGTTGTTGCTGCGCCTCTTTCACTACATCCAAAGAAGACAAGCACCTTGGGTGGTTAGTCATGTTTGAGCTTTGGCCTTGGCTTATCTGGGTGGTCAGTTGGGCCTTGGCAGCTGCTGAAAGCAGGCTACTAGCAGGAAAAGAAGCTTGAGACACCTTGCCTTGATGGCTATAGTTATGGTTCGGCATTGGGCCCAGAGGTAAACTCGAAGGCCCTGCAGAGTTCAACCCAAATCCTGGTGGTCCTGCGTTGGTGGTTGGAAGCATGACGTTCTTTGAGGACTTTGAGGACACAGCATGAGCGTTACTACTACTTTGGTTGATCAGTAAGGGAGGATTGGTAGGGTTTAGGAAATGGTGATTATTAGAGCTGCTGTTGCCTGAGTTCTTAAACTGTTCCAAAATGTCTTCAAGCTTGTATTTGGGAAAATGGGGAATGGAGTTTGGGGAGCCACTTGAGACTGGGGAGTGTGGAGATGAAGAGGTGGACTTCCTCCTCTGACAAACGTTATTTCCCATCAGCCCTCCATCTGGTGTTGTTGTTGAGCTTCCTCTCTGCTCAGACAGAGAGGAAGGTGAGGCTGAGGGGTGGCGGGACCGCTGGTTAGGAGAAGCACATAAGTTGTGAACCAAGGGAGAGAGAGACAGAGATGGAGAAAGGGGAGGAGCTCCCACAATGACTGGATGAGGATGATGAGTATGAATCTGTGCTCCTCTTACTCCTCCTCCAAGAATCACAGAGGAAGAGGAATGAGGGGGCGAAAAGGGTCCTAGTCGAGGAGAGCTAGGAGTCTCTGGGGTTTTGGGAGTTCTTTGACCTTGACTCGTGTTCTGAGGTGTAGAGGTGCGGGGTGACCTTTGAGCAGTGCTGTGAGCTGAAAATGAAGAGTTGGAGGAAGAACTGGAGGATGATGAGATAGATGGATTATGGAGTCTTTTTAAATCATCTACGTGATGATGAGAGTTGGTAGCTGTGTGAAGTACAGGAGAGGAACCGTTGTAAGGATAAATAAACTGGTGGGAGGATTTGGGGCTGGCACAGGGGTTTGGGTGGAGGTTGTTGTGGAGTCGAGCTGGCACTGGATGAAGTTTTGGATATGAAATTCCTCGGTCTTCCTCTTTGCATTCTGCAGGTTCTAGATTTGAATCTCGGCTGTCCCTTTGTCTCACATCTGTAAGTTCGGGATACACACAGACATCTTGTTACTTCATTTTTTCTACACTGATAAAAAGGCAACTTAGATTAAAAATCAATTGCAGTGAATTTAAAAAAAAAAACTACAATAATCACTTCACAGGGAAACCATTTAGAAATCTTTCTTTTGTATGTTATAATCAAAAATACTCATGAGCAAATAAGCTGGTCCTCCTGAAATTTTTAGGTTGGATTCATTTAAGATTTTGCAAGAGAATAGCTAAAACATCCCCACATACAGTAGCAGGTTGTGTCATGTCGAGTGTCGCTTTGCTTTCAGGTTTACCTGGATGATGAAAGTTGCCAAACGGAAGCTGTGAAGCCTGCATACTCCGACAAAGAGCAGCCATTGCCACCACTTTCCTACGGTGATTGCACAGTTTGGTCATATCCTGCTCTGGTTTACCTAATGGCTGACTGTGCTGCTCCACTTTCACTCCCACGCTAAAGTTGAAAATCTGCATGACACAAGATGAAGGAAGTTAAGACAGAATTCACAGAGAATCTGCATTATATTTCATTAAAGTTGAGAGTAAAAGCAAGTCAGCAAACCAACCTACCAAACTGGTCAAGTGACTCTAACAAGATTAAAAGTCTTGTCAAGTTTGTTAATTCAGCGTACAAGAATAAGTGCATATTTTTAAGTTAGTGTGGAATTTGTTGACAGTGAATTAAGATGTAGTTGTGTTTTTATTGTGTGGTCAGAATGAGATGAAAAGTTAATTAAGTTTGTAAATTCAGATGGCCAAAGAAAATAGGACCAGGCACCTCTCGGATGCCTCATCTTCACTCCTATGAATCACAGTTTATCTGATTGTCTGAAATTTACAAAATTATGTGGTAGTTTTAACATTGTGGCTGATTGGGGTGAAGTTGAACAAAAATACCACAAAGTCAAAACACACACACTTATAGAAACGTGTTACCTCAACAATTTCTCACACAACATTAATACTTGAGTAGGACATCTAGGTAGACTGATAGCCTCCCACATATTGTGACATATTCTCATGTTTTCATTATCCAAAATAT
Organism: Zenarchopterus dispar; assembly: GCA_028564865.1. NCBI lineage: Eukaryota > Metazoa > Chordata > Actinopteri > Beloniformes > Zenarchopteridae > Zenarchopterus > Zenarchopterus dispar. The sequence continues at coordinate 3,568,190 of JAOWBL010000022.1, read as the reverse complement.
TAACATCTTTTAAAATGTAGATGTGTGTGCACACACTTTATTCAACCACACTGTCTCGCTATTGCACAAAGAGACTTGCGTTATATCAGTCCTTCCACTTTAAATGCAGAAACATACCAACTCAAAACATGAACATGTGTTGAATGAAGGTGTGTTGGGCTACACTGTTACCACCTCCACTTTTCTGTCAAAGTCCTTTTCGGACCCCTTGAGCAACCTTTTTCAACTCCCCTGAAAAAACACACACCTTGAGAAAAATGTGGCAATCTCAGTTTTTACTTGTAGTCACAGAGAAGGAAGTAATTGTCAGCCCATTCAACTACTGAATGGAACAAAAAGCAGAACAGCAGCTCATGTGGACATTAATGTAAGTCAAAGAAGAAAGAGAAATTCTGCCTTACATAACAAAAAAAGTAAACAAAACTGAAAATGTAAATAAAAATAAGTTTTAAGGCCCTAACAATGGGGCTGTTAGTACCACTGTGTGCCACAAGTATAATTTGACTGTGTGGGAAATACTGTACCTTATGAATGATGAGTGGGCATTCCAGACCACATTTGCAGGTACCATCAGTCAGCAGATAGGTCTTGACCTGGTCCAGAGTGGACAGGGCAGTGCTACTGGGACTATAGGGATAGGGAAGGGAGATTTTTAAATCTAGAAAACAGACTGAGGCCTCTCAAGGCATCTAGAAGGCTGCACATATGAAGTAAGAGATGTAAGGTTGCACTTACATTTTAGCTATATAGGAACAGAAGTGGGAAGTTTTAAAATGTCATCTAAAACATTTTAAAGCTTATAAGTCTTTTGTCATACAGCAGAAAGATATTAAGCCTCTATAAATTATTAAGTCAATTAAATTTTTAAAAATGAATCAATTCACTTTCTGTGTAAAGCGCCTTGAAATAAGATCTGCTGTGAACTAGCACAAAAAGAAAAAAATAAACTGAACTGAAACTGATTTAACATTAGAAAAAAAAAAAATCACACTACAAGCTTGCTAATAAGCTGATTCTGCAACAATTGTGCCCACTGAATATTTGTGGAGATAACAATTTGTATGACATTATTACAGTCCTTCAAAGATTACTTGAATTTTGGGGTGCCAGATAGCTCATGTGGTTGAGCAGGCGGAGTCATGGAAGGAGACTACTGTCCTTGTGCAGCCAGCCTGTGACCCTTTGCTGCTTATTTTTTGTCTGTCTCTGACCCCCCTCACTGTCAAACTACTTTTGATAAAAGCTACTAGATTAACAAAATATTCATAATAAAAAAATATTTAAATATCTGCTCACTGTCTCATGTCTTGTAACTTTATGCCTTATTTAGAAGCTTATATTCTAATCACCTGTGTTATTAGGTTTGACTTTTACAAAAATGAAACACTGTTACTTTATGATATTATATTTATACTATCATGTTAAGTTTGTTGGTGCTTATGCAAAAAATTACTTCATTTAACTGTTTTGGAAATTACTGAAAAATGTAAGGCTTCAGATAATAATAAAATAGAAAAAGAAGACAAAAATGTTGCTTTTCTCTTAAGCAAACTAAGGAAGTTAATAAAGTGTAAAACTGCAAAACAAAATATTCCAAATACTCTGGATTGTACTGCACCTGCACTCAGTCAAGAAAGCTTAGAAGTGCTCAAGGGGGAAAAAAATAGAAGAAATGACAGCAAAAGGAAAAAAGGTGCAGAAATAAGATGGATACATAAAAAAAAGACATTGTCAGAAAGTAGCTTTGTTTATCCCAAGTATGTTTTTTTAAAGCATGTAGCTTGAAAATATATACAAATTTCATGCATGAATTTATTGATATATCTTTTTTAAAAATCTGTTGACCAAATGTTGCAATAACGTTTCGTGCGTTTCCTGCTCGAGTGAACCAACACACCTGACATAGATCACCTGCCCTCCCTCCACTTTTCTCTGCCAGCCGATGGGAACGTGTATTGCAGCGGCGTGGACCCCATCCTTGTCCCCGCTGACAGTCTCACTGCCTCCCATCATTTTGTTGCTGTGGCCTGCCAGCAACTTAGAAGAGTAGCAAAATGACAACAATTCTTATCTATCAAAAGGTTTAAAAAGAAAAAAAAATCCTTTGTTTGAGAGACCAGAAAAAATATGCTCCATTAGGATTTGGTTGGTCAGGTGTAAGGACTTTCATCATAAGCATAAAATAAAGTTTGTTAAAATTGAATTATGTTATTGGAAGAAAGGATCTCTAAGTCAACAATACTGTCAAAAATCTTTAACATGATGCACTACATATTTATTACAGAAGGACTGAATTCAAAGTTAGACTTTAGTATTGTCATAAATGAAATTTTTGTAAGACACTTTAGTCAGTCTTATGACCCTAAGGGTTGTTCAAAAGCTTAAAGATAGCCAACTTAAAATCATCAAATGCTCTCCAAGGAGCTCAACTTTTTAGTAAAATTGTATGGTTGTTTTTTGTTTTTTTTTTGGTAACAGCAACTGGATGAATGTACAGTTTTGCAAACTTCAGTCAGAGTCAAAAATTAAATAAACACAAGCAGATATGAAGTGGAAGAGAAGAAAAAAAGCTGTTCCTTTAAGTCTATAGTATCATGAATATTTTTTTGGGATTGATAATGTCTCAATCAAAGGAGAATGTAAATACTTTTAAAAATAACTTTGATATTCATGCCTAAATAAGTTAGATTTAACTTTATTATTTAAAAAAAAGCAAAAAGGAAGGACTGCAAATGAATTTAATTCAATGTCAATAAATAAAGACTTGATTTTAAAGACTTTTACATATTAAAAAACAGTACGACAAAATATAAAACATTTACTTTTTCGATGTGATTACTTCTTACTGTTCAAGATTAAGCAACATAATGCTAGCAGAGTTTAAAACAACATGTATTTATCACTGAGTGGGTGTGGCCATGGCAAGAGTAAAGATTTAGCTTTGGTTTCAAGAAAATATTTTAAAAAGGAAAAAAACAAAGAACACCTTGTCATTACCTTGTCATCTTTGGGAAGCCAGGATCTTCTTTTGGCTAGGGTATACACTTTCCAAAGCACATGCTGGTGGGATAGAAGCACACAGACTGCCAGAAAAACCTGACTTGTCCAAACAGCTGGAACTTTTCCCACAATGAAGCAGATCCTTAACTTTCAGGATGGCTCCAACGGATGAATGTGCTTAGATCACATCAGAGTTGAGGCTCAGGCATTGATAAAAGCGCCTGCAAAGAAAGGTGGAGGTGGATTATGTAATCTGACAGGGAGGGGGTACGTTACATGACAAGTGCAATAAATGTTTCCTGCAACTGATATCACCACAATCAGGCTTGAAAAGCAAACATCAGATGCACGACTCTCTCCGAATGAACAGCATTTCAGAGCAAACTGTGGTTACTTTGAAGTCGGAGGGTGTGTTTGCATAGGCCCGGACGTTAGTGACTGTTAAGCTACGAAGCGAGCAGTTGCCTCTCTAATACCCAAACTCAGACGACAACAACAGACCAACATGGAAAGGAGACCGTGTTTAAATTACTGAATTTCACATAGGTGTGGTGTGTAGCCGTTAAACAGTATCCTACTTGACGACAGCAACCGTCTAGGCTAACAGCTAAGCTAGCAGGCTACTTTGTACTATTATGTTGTCGTGACAGCTGTCAGGCGCACAAAACACTCCGATGCAAAAACTCTTGAGCGTTAGCTGCGGATACAAGAAGCGACCCGTCCACACTGCCGCTGCAAAAGAGAAGCTCAACGGCTTTAACTGCTAAATAACGTTTACTTACACACGTCCAATATTTGCCGAACAACCTTTTCTGCGCGTCAAGCTCTGTGTTTGGCCAAGTTTTGAAGTCTTCGCGTTTCTGGCTCGCGGGAGAATCAAGTTAGCTGGCTAGCAAGGGGGGGACTAGCCAGTGAATGTTTTGAAAACGGTCGATACTTCAACAAACGGCTTCAACGTGAAGCGTATCCGAGACGAAAACACATAGGCGGGCGCGCCGAATCGGACGCGAGCGTTTGTTCAGCACCTGACAGCCCGGTTTAATAACAAAGAGCTGTAACGCTTCATTTTACTGCGCATGGGATCTGTGCGCTGCCTGCTACGCTAGTTAGCAGAGCTAAGTGACTGAAATTTACTTGATCCTGGAGTTTCCCAGCAACACTCAGGGATGTCCCGCTCCCGGCACACGGCTATCCAGCCGTCGCTTTGGCCTCTGCTCTTCTAAACTGTGTAGCATTCAAGTGTAGCCCGACAACCATAACGACCCATGTAATCCTCAATTCACTGTATCCTACTGTGTGTTTTTTTTTTCCTTACAAATTCCGAGGTAAAAAAAAATAATGGAGTTTTCTTTTGGGCATGCGCATTCTGCTTAAGGAATATTGTACCCAAAATGCAACGGGACCTTTGTAGTGTTCCAGACATGAGTGCAACGAAGAGCTCCTTGATAAAGGACGTAGTGACTGAATATTAATATAAATGCTATGAACTTAAAGTAGGAGAGTTGATTCTTACGATGAATTACAACTTTAATTTAGGAAGAAAGTAATCAGAAATTTTACCTGGGTATTTAACTGCACCAGAAAATTTTCTGTGCAATAAAATCTTAATGTTTAATTTTGAGGTGATGTATTTGTTTACATAAAACAGAATTTTAGTTTTCATTGGAAAGTCATTTGACCTCTGATTATGCAGGTTTGGTTATTTATTCTAAATCCCCTGTCACTGAGAGGAAGTAAAATGAACTGAAATCATGGACAGTAAAATTAGAGGACAGAACATCTGTGAAGTCATTCATAGTTTTTCTGAAGATTTTTTTACAGTCTGCAGTTTTGAAGTGCAGACTGTAAAAAGAAAGAAACTATGGACAAAGTATTAAGACACATGACCCACTGGTTTTTAATGAGCGGCTTAGAAGCCAATTTTTCTTTTTTGCAGCCATGTTGTTTGGAACATGCTCACCGTATGTCAATCAAAGTTAGTTTTGGCTACCAGCTCCTTCAGCGGATTTCCACCAAAATATCTCTAAGGCTTTTGGGAGACATTTGCAGTAGAATATACCCTTTAACATGTTAATGACGGTGAAATAAAAGAATTACTTTCATGTTTAGCCACTGCTGGGTTTGTGCAAATGGCTGGTTGCTTTGTTAAGTGACAATTACAGATGAGGAAGTGATAGTGGTTAGCCACTGGCTAAGTGAAATATCAATCAATCATATTAGAAATACATTTATTGCTGTATATAAATTCATCTAACATGGTACAAAAATATTCCCCTTCTCCCCACAGTTGTCATGGATTTTAAATGTATATATTGAGACCAAAATCTTCTTGTAAATGGACTTTAAGTGTGTTTGTTTCTGCTGCAAAGTTGGACATTTATACACAAAGGTCAATGGAGATTGACTTTATTTCAGAACCAGCCCCTAGTGGTCAATTGATTAACTGCAATTTTTTGTTAATTTCCGTCTGGCTTCAACCCAGAAGAGCATCCAGGGCTCAGTGAGTTGATTGATCCATGGTCCCATCAGGTGCAGGAGTATTCTTGGGCTGGACGCATAACCCTCCATTGTCCCCCAATGTGCTCATTAGGGTATAAGTGCAAAAGTCAAAGTATTGTTGTATACAGAGTAACTATATAACAGAAGCACTATGCTGTGAGAGTGTTTATGATTGAGTGTGAGTGGGTGGATGTGTGGGTGCATGTGTGTGGGTGGATGGTGGGTGGGGGTATTAGAGTGTGATACAAGTTTGAAAATCTATAAAAGTCCACTCCGTAGTTACAACAAAATAATTTTTTTAAATTCCAGACAGTACAAGACAACTCTTCTACATCCCCTGCTCTTACCTATTCACCCATGATTTATGTTTCCTTCTTCCTGGCAAGGTCTGTTGGAGTTTATCTCAGCTATGTTCAGGCAAAGCCAAAAGTAGGACAGGACACGGTACACTCTGGACAGATCAACCGTCTATCACAAGGCTTTTATAATCAGTACACCATATAAATAGTATTTATATATAATAATAACAAAAACTATAACGCTGAATAACTTTCAGACATATTTAAACCCTGATACCTTTCACCCTTTTCCACCTACATTCTTGCCTCCTATAACCTGATCAGGCCCGTCAGGCCTTTTGGCTGAGTTGAACCCAGAATTAGATCCAAGTGTGCTGAAAATGTTTTCAGTTACAGTTACTGCGCCCCTGATCTCTGGAGCAACATGCCTGCAGTTTTGATTCCACACCTGTGTCCTCATTCGAAACAAAACTAAAGAAATGCTTTCGTTTTCTTTGTTTTGTGTGTTAAGATTAAATCTGCCTGTGAACAAGTGGGACAGGAGGAAAGAGGTGTGTATCTGCGTGTAATGAAGACAGAGGGAGAGACTGCATCTGGTTCCCCTTCGTCACTGGTGCTCAATTCAGTCCTCAGCTGTTCCAAACCGTCAAGTTGACATCACAGTCCTCAGCCTGCAATACATGCAAATACACATGCAGAATCATAGATATTCAGAAAGAAGGAATTTCACAACCCCAAAAACTGTGAGATAATTTAGGTCACACTCAAAGCCCGCAATCAGCTTGGTAATCTACCGAGGGGAAAAACATAGAGGAACCACAAAGACGGGGCAAGTCTTCGTCCAAAGGGCCTAAAGTGAGGAGGCATTTTGGGTGGCTGCTTTGTTCGACTCAGCTGCACTGACCATATGACACTTCAGACATCGCCTTGACACGAAGCACTCGTTCAAAGAGATTTGCCAACACACCGGATTTGTCATTTCCTCTATGTGATTTATACAAATTTTGGACAAAAAAGGTAAGTAGGTTTGCAGTTTCAAATCTGTGTAATTAAATTCAAACTTTGTGCACCTGTACGTGACAAAAATGAAAAGTCATTTTAGTGAAACGTATTGTTAATAATTTAATAGCCACCACACACATAACATTTTGCTGCATTTTTGTATTATAATTGTTATTGCTGTTATTTTGTAATACTTTCCAGAATTTTCCTTCTTCTTTTCCTGACTGGAAACAGTTTCCAAATTTAGATGTGATAATATTGAATTTCATGATCCAAGAATAGTGTGGGTCAAGTTGCTAAATTCACTGAAATATGTTTTATGCTAGTAAGTGTGTGAGAC
>JAOWBL010000022.1:3542928-3556561 GCA_028564865.1 Zenarchopterus dispar | reverse complement strand
TATATATATATATATATATATATATATATATATATATATATATATATATATATATATATATATATATATATAAGAAAAGGTAGAACCAACTAGGTTCCTTTCAATTTTATCTTCAAGCAATTGAGGCTTTAAGACCAAAAAGAAAGAAAAAAGACCTGTAATGTGAAAACCTCTTTTCCTCTAAATCTCAGCGTGCACACGTTCACGCACCCTCAACACCCTGCACAATTTCTGTGGCCATGGCAACTATCAGAGATTATTGCTCCCAGTCAGAGCTGCATGGCTGTTAGACGGGACTATAAGCCGCTCCCTATTTTAGGCCTGCACCCACTTACACGCACACGGGCACGCACGCACACGCGCGCCTGCTCACACAAACATAGGCTGCACACATACACACCGAAACGCGGGCACAGGTTCTCAAAACTGACACACACCAAGCCGTTTTGCTGCAATCATACACTACCTATTGAGGGTTTCTCTTTTACACACACGGAGCCGCGTTAATCCTTTTCTTTGTAGCTATAATAGCTAAAATGGTAACCCCAGCAACCAATTTTAAAGTCCTCTGACGGGAAAAAAAGGGCTGACTTAAAAAGCTAAGATATCTGTCGAGTGTTGGAGAAAATGTAACGCTAAACCGTTTTTTAAACAATTATTTATTATATATTTGAGAGCAGAAAGGCCGTTTTAACATTATTATTATTATTGTTTTACTTCAAGCTTTATTGTTTTCTTCACATGTGAAAATAGTTTGTTTTTATTTTGTGCAGATTTTGGATGGAAAAAGGATCTATTTTTGCGTGCTTGCGTTTGCTTGTGCGCGTGTGTGTGACATTTCCACTGTCCCAGCGTTAGCCCGGGGACTGTGCGTGTGCTGGGGGAGGGAAAAAATGCCTGAAGGACTCTCCATGGTTCCTAGCCGTCCTACACGCACGTGCACACGCTCATATTCTCAGACATGGGCGACACACATATCTAACAAACACTGTGTTGGTCTGAACGAAAATAACAGCTGCCAAAGCAGCCCAAGCCAAGCATGAAAATTTACGGAACTTTCTCTGTCCTCTGGCTGGTTTCTAAATTTAGACCTATCCTTCATGATATATTTTATTTAATCTTACATTGCTGCTCTTGAATTATGGGCTGCATCCCTTAGTATTTTCTTCTGTGCGGGCCATAACCGTGATTTCAATCAGCTGCGATGAAAATAAAATCCCGATTATAATTAGGCTGACTGCTTAATTCACAAATATTTTAAAGTGATCCTTTTAAAGGTCACGAATGACTACAGAGAGAGAAATGCCCTTATTTTTCAGCCTCCCTGTCACAGTGGGCTACATTTCTGCAAGCCGACTGCAAAAATTTGATGACAGTTTTGCTCAGCCATGTCACAGCAGATTATGGCGGCAAAGACGACGTGCTTTCAATTCCTAAGGATTAGAACTGAGGTGGGAAGAAGCACCATAACGCCCCCCTTGCATTTTTTTCTTCTTCTATCCATCCCACTATATGCAATAATTACTTTAACAATCACGTGAATTGCAGGGTGCTAACATTGGGGGTTTAAATGCCTAAAATAATGTGTGCAGGCTTTTGGCTGCGCTGAAGGAGCTGTCCGTGGTGCTGACAGTGTTTCTGCAGCAGGCCAGCTGCAGGATGCCTCTCATGACAGCAACGAGTTGCATCTCTCGACAGCCTGCTGAACATGTTCTGAAAGCAAGGAGTTAAATGAGCGAGAAAATTCAAATGTGTGCATGCATGAGGACACTCCGAGACATGAATCTGGATAAACAGGAGGCTACCGTTAACGTAAACGTCGTATATATTAAATATCTGGATGTGGAAATGCCTCGAGTTTTCCTTCCTGGTCTTATTTTGTCCTCGAATAAAAATATGCAATTTTTTTAAAAATGCATTATTATTTTCTGTTACATATATATTTTTTAAAAATCACTTTATTAGTCTGATGGTACAAATAAATAATAAGCATGCTTCATTTCACAAATCTGAAACTGATTTTAGATGTTAAAGTACATCTGAGCAGGTAGCGGGGATTTAGTTTACAGATTTAAAAAAAAGAAAAATAAAGAAAGGAAACCCTCCTTCTTTAAGAGTGTAGTTTATTTGTCGTTTATGACGTTTATTGTTCATTATAGATATCTTATTTTAATATCGTGTAGAAAAAAAATAAAAATAAAAATGTATTTTTCATGCTTGAATGACATTGTTGGTGCGAGTTGATCTGCTGCCAGAATTCTGAATGAAAGCAGGTGAAATGTTTGGTCCGTTCATTCACGCGTGATGCCGTGGTAATTGATGCAGTGACTGCCAGCTTGAAGGAGGCCTGAACAGTTTTTGTTTTGTTTTGCTTTGTCGGTAAACTCCCGCTGAGGGCGTAAACCTTCCCCCTGCCACCCGTGACGGATCTGCTGCGTCGTGAGTCGTGAGCTCCAGAGCTGTGGAACCCAGCGGTGGACACGTGCAGCCCACCCCCCCTCTCCCATTTTTTTCCCTCTCTCTCTCTCTCTCTCTCTCTCTCTCTCTCTCTTTCTGTTTCGTGGGGATGCAGAGATTCCAGCGCTGTCACCAACAGGACTCCAAACGGACAAGGCTGCTTGGGGGAAAGCAAAAATGCAAAATTGTATATTTTAACAGCAAATGAGGACAGACATTTGTTTCTCCACTTCTTCTTTTTTTTAAATAGATATTTCTCAGTTGAGTCAGATGCCAAGGAGTGTTTTCTCTGAGGGTAATATGGAAGAGCAAACCAAGAAAAGCGTCTGAGGATTTTGCAAAACGGTTAGACTGCTGTGAAAGGCTGGTCAGCAGACGTAGTGACGACATCAGCGAGGCAACAGGCATGATTTTAATGTAGCAGATGACAGAGCAAATATCCTAAATAACACCGCATGCGTTTTTATTGCAAAGCTTGTTTTTTGACTGAAGAAAGAAATTAATTGGAATAACAAAAAAAAAAAAAATGGCTCACTTAATCCGACACAAGCTCACAAACAAACTGACCAACGCGGCCCACACGGTGTCCCATAAATCTCAAGCCAAGGTCAGCGGGGTTTTCGCCCGACTGGGCTTCCAGGCCGCCACGGACGAGGAAGGTCTGGGTTTCGCCGAGTGCGACGACTTGGATTATGACTACAGGCAAGGGATGCAAATGGATATCCTCCAGGGAGAAGAAGGGGGAGAGATGGAGGAAGAGGGGGCGCTAGAAGGGGACAGCCACTACCAAAGAGATGGCACCGGCCCGATGCCCCCACCCCTGAAGAGTGGGGGCTCTCTGGATGAGGATAAACCAAAAATCACATCATGGGAAGCTGGGTGGAACGTCACCAACGCCATCCAGGTAAACCGAGAACCCCGCCATGCAGCATGTGTGAAAGCTGCAGGAGCTGCAAGCCTCAAGCTTGCAAATGGACAAAAAGTCACCTTGACATTGTTTTTTCATATATTTCAATATTTAACATTTTTTAATACATAAAAATGACAAATCTATTCAACCTAAGTTTAGAATCACAGAGTTAGCGTTGCAACCTAAATTATTTAATTGTGAAAATCCAGCCTCACTTAAATTTGCCTTGATTAAATACCACGTTCAATTTCACGTTTAATTCACAATCTTTTAAGTTAATCCATTGCAGAATCGGGGACTTAGAATTTATTTATTCAAATCTTTTTATCAGTGGGGCTGCAGGCGGGGCCTGCGTGACTTTGATAGTCCCGACACTGAATGGCACATGCTTATCAGCATCTCCATCGAATTGAAACGAAATGAAAATTTCTTTCTTTGACTGTCTCTCCAGCGCTCCAGTTTAATCCAGTCAGCAACAATTACACGCAATCGAAAAATAATATTTTTAAGAGAGTGGGGTTAGGGGATTGAATGGGAAAATTAATGTAATGCAGAATCGAGTCGTTTTTCGACGTTTAGGAGTCAAACGTTACAGTTTTTCATTTTTATTCTAATGCAGGGGGGAAAAAGTAATTCGTGTCAATTATTATGTAAGAGGAGGCTGTGTTAGTCAGTCACTTCGTGGCCAGGCTGATCGGCCTGTCACTGCGCTGTGGGCCTCGTCCATTACCACTCAACTGCGCTTCTCTGTCCGCAGGGCATGTTCGTCCTCGGTCTGCCGTACGCCATCCTCCACGGCGGCTACCTCGGTCTCTTCCTCATTATCTTCGCGGCTGTGGTGTGCTGCTACACAGGCAAAATCCTCATCGCGTGTCTGTACGAGGAAAACGAGGACGGCATTAAAGTGCGTGTGAGGGACTCTTACGTGGACATTGCCAACGCCTGCTGCGCGCCCCGCTTCCCGACTCTGGGCGGCCACGTCGTGAACGTGGCTCAGATTATCGAGCTCATCATGACTTGTATTCTTTACGTCGTGGTCAGCGGGAACCTGATGTACAACAGCTTCCCCGGGTTTCCCGTGTCTCAGAAAGCCTGGTCCGTGGTGGCCACGGCCGCGCTCCTGCCGTGCGCGTTCCTGAAGAACCTCAAGGCCGTGTCCAAGTTCAGCCTCCTCTGCACGCTGGCGCACTTCGTCATCAACGTCCTCGTGATCGCCTACTGCCTCTCACGGGCGCGAGACTGGGCCTGGGAGAAGGTGAAATTTTATATCGACGTGAAGAAATTCCCTATTTCGATTGGCATCATCGTATTCAGCTACACATCCCAGATTTTCCTTCCTTCCCTGGAGGGAAACATGCAAAAACCCAGTGAATTTCACTGCATGATGGACTGGACTCACATCGCGGCTTGCGTCCTCAAGGGGCTCTTTGCACTGGTGGCCTACTTGACGTGGGCAGACGCCACCAAAGAAGTCATTACGGATAACCTACCCACCACAATCCGGGCTGTGGTAAACATCTTCCTCTTGGCAAAGGCACTCTTGTCATACCCGCTGCCATTCTTCGCTGCAGTTGAAGTTCTGGAGAAGTCGTTGTTCCAGGATGGGGGGAGAGCCCTGTTTCCTGACTGTTATGGCCCCAGTGGGCAGTTGAAAACTTGGGGTCTGGGCCTTCGTGTGGGCTTGGTGGTGTTTACCTTGCTTATGGCTGTCTTTGTCCCCCATTTTGCCCTCCTCATGGGTTTAACAGGCAGTCTGACTGGCGCAGGCCTGTGCTTCCTTTTGCCGAGTCTCTTCCACCTAAAGCTCCAGTGGAGAAACCTCCTGTGGCACCACGTCTTCTTTGATGTTTCCATTTTCGTGATTGGGGGCATATGCGCCATATCTGGTTTCATTCACTCAATCGAAGGGCTCATCGAGGCCTACAGGTATGACATCCACGACTAAGAGCTCCAGGGATGACCTCTGTTGGATGGTGATGACCCAAAAAGTGAACGTTAGACCTTAAAACTCTACCACTGGCCACTTGATCTAAAAGCTCATGAGGAGGATTGTTTTTGTGTGCAATGTACATCTTTTTTATTTTGCCTTCGTGATAATGTGCAATAATAAACTCAACAGTGATAGTGTAAAGTAGTCTACTCATTTGAGAAAAGGTGTTTTATTAAAACGGCAGAAGAAAAGGACCTCTGCATGGAAGGAAGCGTCTGAATATGTGGGCATTAAAAAGCCTGTCCAGATATCCGTCTTCATGCAAAGATCCGATGAAAATATCCTCAATGGGTTTAAATGTGAGTGTGTATGTGTTTATATCTGGGGAATGAAATATAAACAAAGGAGTGAATATGTTGTTATTGGATTTTGAGCTGCTAGATATAATTAATCCCACATCAGAGAAAACAGAAAGCACCTTTCAGATCACATGGTGCTCCAGGAACTATGAATAACTTATGTGTAGTGGTTTAAAAAAAAAAAAAAAGAAAGAGTTATTCTTTTCTACTGGTTTTGTGTTTTGTTTTTCATCATTTAGCCAGTTGTAGTCCTTGTTGACTGGTTTATTTTCTTGGTGTTTCCAAGTGTCATTCTGGATGACGTTAATTCAAGTGCAAGCAAGTGGGTCCTAATTGTGTTATATAAAAATGTTTGTCTGATATTATTCTGTTCCTATTGAACTTGTTATTTGTGATTTAATGGAACTAATCATGGTGTGTGAGACAAAGAGTATTTGTTGAATTAAGAGATAAATAAATCAAATATTTTATGGCCGGTGATTCAAATGTTTCTCTTCTTAGTTGAATGTGAGACAGGTTTGCTTTGATTGTCTGTTCACTTTTTTATTTTTACTGTTACTCTTCCGTTCACTTTTAAACTTCCCATTTGAAAGGTTGTGGTACTTCTTCTTTCGACAGAAAAGAAAATTGAAAAAAAAGTGAGCAGTGAGCTCCAGATCTAATACTGTCTCTGACCTTTTTGAATTTAACTAATTGTTGACATTGTGACAAAAGTTTATCCTAAACCCCAATTTTTAAAAAAAAAAAAAGGAAAAAAAAGTTGGGACAGTGTGTAAATAAAAATGATATGCAAATCTCATAAATCCATATTTTATTACCCCACATCATTCATATTTGAATTTGATGGCAGCAACAGATCTCAAAATAGTTGGAAAAGATGCAGAAAATGTCTGGAAAAAACTGGCAGCAATTAAAAACAACTGGAGGAACATTTAACAGCTAATTAGATTAATTTACAACAGGTCAGTAACGTGACTGATGTCAGGATATAAGTGTCTAAAAAGACTTATCCTGATGTCCCGAGTTAGAGGAATTCTGCAGACGACGACTTCAGAATCAAAACAAATTTATCAAGAAAAACAGGACACAAGCAATAACCACCAGATATCTGCGAGACCCTTTTTTTTTGTTCCAGTCTGACAAAAAACAAGGAATCAGAAATCTTACAGAACAGAGTTTGATTAGTTATCACACAGCGCAACCCACAGGCTCCTCCTCTGTACGTATCCCAGCATTTTCCCATGCAGGCTTCAAGTGTTTTTTTCTCTCAGGCAGCTAGGCTGTTGTTCACTACAGCTATGACGTGTTAACTTCTTCAGTGTTAGAACATATAAGATTAAATGATCACCTGCACAAATAGTCAACGTTGAATGTGATTACCTGAACGAATAATAAACTTTTAAGCAGAAACAATTAAAGCATTCCCACACTGAATATAAAAGGAGCATTAAATACTGTAAAAGATGTAAAGATGGACAGAGGTTCACCTGTCACCTGCAAACTGTCAAAAAACTGTGGAACAATTTCAGGAAAATGTTCCTCAGCGTAAAACTGCAAATATTTTGAAGATACTACCATCTACAGTGCATATCACCAGAAGATTTTAGGAATCAGGAGAAATCTCTGTGCGCGGGGGGGGGCACAAGGTCAAAACTGAATGCTTGTGACCTTCTGACCCTCAGGCTGCAAAAATAGGCACAACTGACCCCTAAAATTGACTGTATAACCTTTACTTTTTTAAAATTTGAGATGCACATGACTTCTCTCCAAACTAATCTTTTGATGCCACTAAAAACTTTTATCTCTGCATGCCTTGTGTATTAAACCCGAGTTTTGTCTTGTGAAAAAGTTTATAGAGTTTACTCATCATTTTCACTTCCCTGTACAACTTATTCAGCCATGACTAGCCTGCCCACTTTATTCTCAGAATGAGGATGTTATTAAAATAAGTTCTTTATTCTGAGACAGAGCTGTTTATTTAAATTATATCAATCATGGCTACATTCGCTAACTTTATAAATGTAAGTTAACAGCTGGTCCAAAACCACCTTTTTTTTTTTTTTTTTTTTAAATTTCTTTACCTCAAATGTAATGTTTTTAATCATCCCGACCATTTCGTTCACAACAGCAGAGCCAAGTCAAAAAGGATTGTTTTCTCTTGTCGCCCCGGCAGACGAGTAGTCAGACCAACAACAGCCTATCCCACCGCTATTGTCAGACGTTGCTAAGTTTCACTTCTCAGTGCTGCTGCACAGGAAGCAAAAGCCGCATCTGAGAAAGAGAAGAGAGAAGCAGAGCAGCAAAGCGAAACAAACAGTGTTCACATGCAGAGCAGACCGGAGCCCTCAACCTTAAACCACCTCTGATTTCAGGTATGCTGCCTAATATCACTAAATAGTTGCACTTCAAAATAACAAGGTTGCTGATACGGTGTTATTGCGCCATATTGAAAGTGACTCAGTAGTTCTTGGATCATCCTCAGCTCCACCTTTCAAGTAATAAGTGCAGTAACTGTTGTTGGAACCAGGAGACCCAGCAGAATGCTTCGGGCTTTGGCGGTAGCGCTGACACTCCTGTCCTGCACCTGCGAGGAGAATCCGGCCATACAGGTGATCCTGACCAACAAGGGGCTTCAGTATGGTAAGGCAATGTGAGCTGGTGTCATCAACTTCACATTGATCAGTGAGTAGTTTAGATGAATAAAAGATTACAACTTTTGCATGTTTCCTTGAAAATGTGTGCCTGTGTTTGTTTGTCTCAGGGAAGCATGCTGGTGCAGGATGGATCCAGGATAGGTTGGGGAGCATCACTTTTCCTGACATCGGAGGAAGATTTGGTTCTATATATTACACATTAACAGGGTAGGATGTTAATTAATACAAAGTTCATTCATGCTATCGTCATGGCAATCAGAGGTAGCGTACTTTTCCGTATTTCTAACTCACATCATTCTCTTACATTGATATCCCTTATGTCTCTTTATTTTTCATCTCTAATCTTTTCCAGCACTACCATAACAAAGTGTGACTTCCCAGAGCCGATCATGGAGTTCGTTCGGGAACCAGCGGGATTCAAAACATCCGTCCTGGGTCTCAGCGTTGCTCTGGCTGGTGAATGGAGGACGCAGTTTGGCATCATGTGAGTTCTCCCTGACCTCTGCTCTGTGTGGGAAATAAACTGATGATGAAGCAAAACATTTTCGTTTCATACTTGTCAAAATAACTCTAAAGTTATTTAGCCTCTCCTTTCCTTATGACAAAAAAGAAAACGAATTCAAATCTTGAATTTAAGTTGCAGTCATGTATGTACAGACTCTTTAAGGAGGCTGTAATAAGGTGAAACTTAAAAAAAAAAACAAAAAAAAAACCTGAGCTGAAAAGAGGTGTTTGTTGATTTTAAATAAATTTCATACGAGCTGTTACTCTGACTTAAATGTCATGAGTGAGACTGGTTAAAGTTATGAGTCCGTCATAAACTTGAACAATATTGATCTTGTATAAGGAAATATGACATTAAAAATATAATAAACCTGAAGTAAAAGCAGAAGTTTTATATTTAAGATTTCCTCAGCTATAAACTATACGGACTTAAAGGTAAAGTTACTAAGCTCTGTTTATAAATGACAAGGTTAAAACAGTTGAGAAAATGTTTATCATCAGTTATTTGCATATCGATGTTTAGTAAGATGATGAAAACAAACTACAATTATTACAAGAACATAAAAGTGGAAGCAGGGCTCTTAAAAAGAGAACAAATACTATAAAAATGAATTCATGAACAAGTATTTATAATGAATATATTTAAATGATATGTGGAAAAAGTTCACACGTCGCGAGAGTTTATTTATCGCAGTGGTTGAATGCTTGTGATGTGTTTCGTGCTCTGTATTTTCAGACATGATGGCGGAACATTTGAAATGGCTGTATTTAGCCTGAGTGTGACCTCCGTGGCCAAGCTGGGGAAGGATAACAACGGGCATCTGTCCATCACCAGCGTGAGCTGTGATGCTAAGGTTGGAGATGTTTCCATGTGGTTCCATGGTGGAGCCAGGTACGCTGGGAAAGAAAAAAAGAGATTAAGAGAAGTGATACAGATGTCACGGTACACGTATTTACATGTATTTCTATTTGTCAACAGCTGGATCTTCCAACCGTTTTTGAATCTTTTCAAAAGTGAAATCATTGAGAAAATAAGAAGCCAGGTAAGTGCTTCTCTGTTTCTTTAGTCACATGTCTCAACAGAGGCGTTGTCTTTCCTGTGGTGATGACAGATGTTGCTCAAATGAAGACTTTTCAGTAATGAACATTGCAGGATCTTGCTGTTTCCTCCTCAGCTCTGCACTGTTGTCCACCAAGCCATTGATATCCTGGAAGACCGTCTTCAGACCACGAATGGTATTACAGCAGACTGAAACTACTCATTATAAGAAAAAAAAAAGGAATATGTGCTTCTTTGCTTTAGTCTACAGAAATAGTCACATTTTTAATTTTTATGATTACATAATTGCCAGTTATTTTTATGTTGTTTAGTTTCCTTCGCTGTGGATCCAGTTCTCACTCTTGACCTTCCTCTCACCGATTTACCTGTCACTGATGCTTCAAACCTGAAGCTTGACTTTAAGGTGAGGATGCACATTTAGAAGCAGGTCTTTTCATCTACTCTTTTACACTCTTGACTTTTTCACACATACGTCATATTTTAAAGTCATATAACGGAATTTGTTACAGCGAGGATGTACATAGTTTTTATTGCATGCTGGTCCTACATTATGTCTTACTTTTTGTTAAATTAATAATGACACTGTTCAATATGTCATGTGCTTTTGTTCATCTGAGGTTGTAATTACTTAACAATAAGAGCTGATCAGAACCGGATCACTTTTTGAAAAATAAACTTGTTTCATGTTCTCATCCCTGAATTAGATCCTATTTCTTAACTGACCTGAAGCTATGAATGATCTTGCAAACTAAGTTTTTAAAAACATGAAATATGAAATGGTTTATATTGGGGGTTTTTTTTAAATAAAGGGGGAGTTCTACAGTGAAACTCACAAGGAGCCCCCCTTCGTGGCCCAGCCTTTCACGATGGCCGAGCAGCCGAAGTACATGCTGTCCTTGGGGGTGTCGGAGTTCAGCCTGAACTCGGCCTCCTACGCATACTTTTCAGCAGGACTGCTCCAGGCCCTCGTCAACGATAGCATGGTACGTGCACCAAAACCTGAGCATAATTCAGATGTAACTAAGTATTTAAGAACTCTTTCATGTTGAGCAAAGACCATTTTGCTCTTTGAAAAAAGAAAAAAAAAATCCCATGATGGCTCACTCTTGTCTGCTCTTCCTCAAAGTTCTCCCATATAAATTGTGGTTAATAATTATTTCATGATTTCAGGTTTTTCAAAAGCTTCATGTACATCTGAACACCACCTCAGTGGGAAAGTTCATTCCTCAGGTAAGTTTTTTATCTTGGGTGTTGGATTGCGTTAACTGTAACAGGAAGGTGTTTTATTGGCTCTACTTTACTCGGGACAATATTTTTATAGGTGTGAAAACAGTTACTTGTGATTGTCCTCAGATAAGTAGTCATTTATCCAGGAAGTTAGGAGGGGAACAAAAAGTCTAAGAACTTAATGCTCACAAATAGATTAGAGATTAGTTCATTAGGTTTTAACATATTAAACTTTTCTTCTTTTTTTTTACTGGATCCATATTTAAATTAAGCAATAAATCCAGAAATACCTCCCACAACTAGAAAAAAAACAACAACAAACAAACAAAAAAAAAACTTCCTGCATGTTTTCAAGTATAAAAAGTCCTTTGACAGTGTCTCTTGGCTTGTCAGATAATTCATTCTCATGGGTTGAGATGTTTGACAGTTTCTGTCTTACAAAATGTTTCTTTCAGCTTAACAAAATTGGTTTGTGTGTTTGAATTCAACATACTGCTTATTTCCTATTAAATTAAAAAAACTTCTGAAATGTAAAATTATACAAGTATGTTTAACGACAATAAGAAACTCACTGAGTTTCCTCTACATTTCAAATACGATGTAAACCTAACTCAAATAATATATATTCTACTTTTATATTCTATATATATTCCAATATATTCTACTTTTTCATAGAATATAGGAGAAGAAAATAAATTTTGGTTAACAAAACACATGTAATGCACGACAAGCGTCATGGGTCAGGAAATACAGAACCTAAGTTCAGGAGACTGGAGACAAGAGTCTGCAAATCAACAAGCTTTAATTAACCAAAAAACGCTGCAACAAGGCGGGAAACCCAGAAAGAAAACTCATAAACAAAACTTTGAAGACAATGTAAGAAGAACATGAACCAAAAGACCAGAAACCAGGAGAGGACACCATACAGACCAGTAAGGAGGAAGAGAAACACTCATTGAGGTTGAGGAGTCAGAGGTGCAAATGATCAGGACGGTCAAAGGAAGTAAAATCATCAAAGACAGACTTTCAAAATAAAACAGGACCTAACCAAACCCAAAACAATGACAACAATAAAGCAGGGAAGTAAAACTAAAGCACTAAATATCCCCTAAAAATGAGACACAGGCTGAAGCTGAAAGACGTGTTAGCAAAAGTCAAGTGTGCAAGATGATTGTTCAGTATGTGTGATGACAAGAGGATTTAATCTAACAACAATAATAATCTGTTAAGAGCAAATTAATATGAATCATTCATTTATTTATGTGTTATGATGACAAAATGTCAGTTTAAACAGTTTTATGTGATCACGGATGTTAATCAGTCCCTCATCATTTTCTTCCTTCAACACAAAGACTTAAACTGCTACTCAGATGATGGTAAACGAAACTAAACGCTACTAATCCATCAAAATGTCCTGCAGTCAATTTAAATAATTACAGAGGAAGCTTTTTTTTTTTTTTTACATTATCTTTGTTATTTCCATTTATTCAGTTTGAACACTATTAGCTATCTTTCAGTCATTTCTTTTTTTTCAATTCTTTTGTCTATTTATCTTGTAGAGTCAAAAGGTTTATTTTGATATTATTGTTCCCTTTTTCCAGCTTACCAAGATGTTTCCAGACCTACCCATGGGTCTGCAGGTTTATGCCAGAGACGCTCCGTTGTTTTCCTTCCAGCCCGACGCCTTTAAACTTCCCGTCAGGGCTGCTGTGAAGGCCGTCGCCATAGAGCCAAATGGCACCCAGGTCCCACTGTTTCAGCTCAACGTTGTAAGGAGCTCCTCCATCTGTCAGCTCACTCTAGATCCAGCATCACCACTTATTTTTAACACAATTAAGCTTTTTTTTTTTTTTTTATTACAGGACATAATGTTTTCTGGTAAAATGTGGATCTCTAATGGAAAAGTGAAGGGCTCCGTCGTGCTGGATAAGTAAGCATCTAAATGTTTTAAATTTGTCTGCAGTCCTAAAGTTCAAACTCAAAGCAACTATTTTGATGTTTTTTGTTTTTTTTTTTCAGTTTTACACTCACCCTGGCATCAAGCGAAGTGGGGACCTTCTCGGTAAATTTCACATA
The DNA here is from genome assembly GCA_028564865.1 of Zenarchopterus dispar. Classification (NCBI taxonomy): domain Eukaryota; kingdom Metazoa; phylum Chordata; class Actinopteri; order Beloniformes; family Zenarchopteridae; genus Zenarchopterus; species Zenarchopterus dispar. Next base: position 3,543,384 of record JAOWBL010000022.1, on the reverse strand, counting down.
ACTTTAAAAAAAGAAAAAAAGCATCCTTTTAAAAAAAATTCATTTTCAGTCTCTGACAGTGTTTCTCTTTGCAGACTCTTAGTTTGGAAAATGCCATGAGAACAGTCATAAAGACAATGGTCTTATTCAAAGTGAACGGTGAGTTTAAATGTGCAGTTTTCACACGACTGTTTACTGCTTCATTCGTGGTGCAGAGCTCGACATAAACACGTCTTTATTTGACTGAAATGTCATCATTTCTGTCAAATCAAGTATCAATCCATTCTCTTTTCTGACCCACTGTATTTTGTTTTCATCTTGACCTGAAATGTACTTTTTTTTTTTCCTTCAGAAATACTGGGACAAGGTACTTTGTTACCCAGAATGAAGTACGCACAGCTGGTCAACTCTGTCCTGAAGATGGAGAAGGTTAGTATTCATTAAAGATATATATATATATATATATATATATATATA
>JAOWBL010000022.1:3517340-3542828 GCA_028564865.1 Zenarchopterus dispar | reverse complement strand
GAAAGAGAGCCCAGGTGAACTGTATATAAGTATATTTATCTACACACACACACACACACACACACACACACACACATATATATATTATATATATACACAAACAATTTTAATTGTTTTTTTTTTTCCTTTTCTCTATGGTGGACTAACAATGGTTTTATTTCCATTACAGGGATTTATAGCCATTTCTTCAGATGTACAGATCTTCCAAACAGACTGAAGCTTTAACTGAGAAGCACCACAGAGTTCAGTCTCAAACTTCAAATCACTCAAACTTATATCTGAATCTGTCTTAGCGTGATATGATCAATACAGCCAATAAGGAAAAATAAAAAGCTTGCAGTCTTGATTCTGAGTTGTAGGAGATGAAGAGGTCTTATATGTAACACATAATCGATGTTCTGGCTCATAATTCACACGTAAACAGCTTTCATGTTAACTAAAGGATGAATTAAATGTGTTTCTCTGAAGTGATTTTGATTGTTTCATTTAAACATAAAGGCATGACTGAAAGGTGTCATTTTTTCACTGATGACTGTTGTTTCCATGACGACTTGACAACTCTGTGGCGCTGCACTGAGACACAAATTAAAACATTGTATCTTTGTACAATATCTCACACCAGTTCATCGTATTCATGAAACAATGACATCTCTTTATTTTGAAACATTTCAGTGTGCACTCTTTAGATTCTGTTACATGTTCACATTCTTGGAATGTAACACCACCAAAATATAAATATGTGCCTATTTACAGCCACTTTTCTTAAAATGTTCCCCATAGAAAAACATCACATCGCATGAAATAAACATGCAAGGTTGACTTGCTGACTGGACTTTGTACAGAATGAGTCAGAACAGGATGATCCCTGATGAGAGCGGTTGTGAATAAGATCTTAAAAAGATCAATGGCAGGAGTGAAAAAGACCAAGTCGGATAGTTTGATCCGACTGAGGAGGACTGCAGAAGACTCTTTATGGCGCTGAGCTCTGATGAGGGATGTTAACACTGAACAAAAACAAACTGTCAAATGTAAACTTTTCTCTGTAAAAATATACATTGTACAGGGAGAGGAGGCGGGACTAACAAGTGCCAGAAAGTTACAAACTGCTACAGACTCGAATGTGTTTTTGAGAACAGACAGATATTACGCAGGTTCTGACAAAACTCTGGGATACAAATAGAAACTGTATAAGAAATGTACTTAAACTTTCATAACTCCACGGCTTTCAAAACTGATCTGACAGTGTTAAATAGAGCAAATAACATAAATAACACCTACAGTTAGAGACAGTATTATTAAAAAGTCAACGCAAACTGAGTGTTTGTTCACTACTACAAATTAAGTTATAAAAGTAGTAAATTGGCAAAGTTCTTTGTATCTTTACCTTTCATGTTGGCACAGTTAGAAGCCCTGGAGGACTCTTCCCACAAACACCGGTGAGCATTTACAACAAACTGATCACAGGTGAATGTCAACACGTCAGTGCACAAACAGCGTTTTATACATTTGTATCCTTCAAGAACTTTCTTCCCCTGTAAGTGCACATGATGAAAATAAGTTAAACATTCAAATATGAACATTCCTAAACTGTAACACTTAACCATACAGCACACTGTCATCGTAAGAGAAAATATAAGGAAACGAGTACTTTTCTAAAAATCTGAACACGAGACAAGAAAGATCTTACGAAACGACACCCATGGGCGACCGCTGCAGCAGATAGACCAGCGTCTGCATCGAAACACCTTCCTCAAGTTGGTTTTAATGCTTTGAGGCTGCTGCCAGTGTTAGTAGAAAAACCCGGCCAGTGACACATCCTGCTTCAGTGACATGATGTGGACCCTTTTAAATCACAGGAACTCTGCAGCCAGAGGAATGACATTTACATCCGACCCGATGACACCAGTACCAGCTGTGTTAAAGCACCAAATAAAATGCACTCAAGAATTACGATTACTTAAATGGTATTCAGGTCTAGCCGTCAAACGTAGTCCTTAGAAAAGGTATCTATTTTTCTGGTAACGCTGGTTCAGACCTGTTATGGTAAAAGTTGTTCTAAAAGAATTTGGCTATACAACATGGGATGCCCAAAATCTAACCTCACAACAGTAACAAGAGGATATCACTTGGGTGGCAACTCAAAGTTTAACTTATGGTGTCACTACTTTTTATTTTTCTTACATCCTTCCTACACTGGCAGCTTTTGACTTTGAGACATTTTGGTCAGTTCTACTATACAAGACAAAGTCTAAAAATATTACCCGAAGGCGACTTCTTTCTAGCTGTACTCAACCTGCTCATAAGGATTTGAAATTACAATAAAATGTTAAAGATGATAGAGAGAGGGAACCAAAAAAAAATAACATTAATAAGGTAATGTGTAGGCACCATGTGAATTTAGTAAAAGAGCCTTCATGTCACAAGTCAAAGTCCTATGAGCTTCAAGTGAAGTCAGACTCAACCCCATTTGTTTTTTGAAACTGTCATCAGCTCAACTGTCCCCGTCATTGGCCAGAGAGACGAGTGGAAAACTCATCAGTGTAGCCTGCTGAGGATGGACAAACAGTTCTCGTGACAAACAAACACAAACTTAGGGCCAAAGGATGAGGCTGTGGTTTCTAGGCTGTTGGCAGATGAGGCGAGAGGTCCCCTTTAAGGGGAAAAATGTCTGAGAAGTCCATTGAATCATAATGGTGGAGTACCCTAAGGTTAGCCGGGATCATTTGTCTGCAACAGCTGCTGCCATGGGAACACGCATGGAGCCCCGAGCAGTGGCCGCCAACTCCTCAATCTCTGTGTTTAACCGTCTGATGACCCACTCCATCGCCTCACGACCCTGACACATAGAGAGAAGTGTTAAAAATATGCAATTTTAAAAAAAAAAAAAAAGTCTTCAGCCTTTTTGTCAAGATAAGTTGTTGTGAGATTTTAAAGACAGCCTCACCTTGCTGGCATTAACAGATATGGTCTTAGCCATGAGACCCTCGAGGTAGCTGCTTAGGCTGACACCTTTTACACTGATCAAAGCCTCCTGCGTTAGCACTGTCCTGAACACAGAAATTACATAAATATAGGTCAGAAAAAGTAGTTAAACTTTAAACAAACTTTGACTTCATTAGGAACTTCAGAACAGGCAGAAGTTTGACAGAACCAAGAAGAATTTTAATAATTCTTAGTGGATCACTTACTTCTCTGGGTCCTGTGGATGTGGCTTATATGTCAACTTCTCGTCCACAGATACCAAGTTGGTGAAAGAGATCTGAGAAAACAAGACAGAGATGGAATGAAACATGAAATGCACAAGAAACCACTGCATGAGTTTAATGTAAGAGCAGGACTCTGCCCAGACTGAGAAAAGTCCAGGCAGAGCCATAATATCTGATGTCATGCCTGCAGACAAACATGTCAACTTATTAAATGACAATAAATAACTGTGTAACTGAAAACATTAACAAGCTTTCCTTAGATTTGACTCACAGGATTTTTCTTTGGAATATAGTGATATTCTGCAGACAATTACAACCACTGAGGTCAGGTCAAGAACAGAAGTTGAACCTCTTAACATTCAGTCATTACTCAATCATGTATGTAAAAAGAAATCTTCAGGCTCTGATGGCATCTCAGCTTTTCTTTTAAAGACCTTTACAGAAGAGCCAACACCAGTTTGGGGCTTTGTTTTTCAAAAGTTTGTTGGTTCTGATACAGTTTCTGCTCGTTGGAGAAAAAAAAAAAAAAATCAGCATCATTCCCATTTGAAAGAAACCCTGTCCCACAGAAAATGATGATTTCAAATGAGTGGCTTCAAGTTCCATTATCATTTATATGAATTATTGTGCAATCACCCAACTTTTATTATAAATTTCTGACTGTGCCATCTTTAGTCCGCAATTATACAAACCAACAACATATTTATATTAAAACTTAAGGAATTCAATCTATTAAACATTGTCCTATGAGAGTGCTTCAAGATGTTCACTGACTGGAAAACAATGCAGATGCAACAAATATGTCAAGAAATACCCAAACCAAAACTACAGAGAATGTCTATGACAACTTAATGAAAGTTGGGTTCCCCGTGAAGTGCATCATGTGAAAAGTGCCATTCACCTACCAGCTGCACCGCTGGTTCCACCATGTGACACCCTTTTTACATTGTGGTTTGCGTGAAATATAATTTTATCTCATCTCCTAACCACCTGCTGTCAGTTACTTCAACCACAGTATTTGCAGTACAGTGGCATGACAACGTGATGAAACTGGCTCTAAATGAGGAAATCAGTACAAACGGATGGCAACTGAACTGCAGGTAAAGGAAAGGGAAGCATTTCAAGATAGTAAAGTACTTGTCTGAGACTTCCATCACTTTGCTTTGTTGTAGTGTAAACCTGATGTATGCCGATTTGAGATCTCAGCTAACTCTGTCAAACAGTAATTACATGATTCACAGTTATTAGTTTGATTTGTGCCAAAATTCACATTTGCATTATAGCACTAAACTGTAGGACTGATCTCAAAAGAGACAAACACATTGTGCAGGAGAGGGGTAGAGTGCAGTTGAGTGGCTCACGCCACCCCCTAAAACCAACTGATGTAAATCAAGCAATGGTATTTTAACCAAAACATGTCAGACATAATAATCTTAAGCATGTTGATTCAACTTATTAAAAAAACAACAATAAAATTAATTTCCTATTACAACTGAAAAGCAAGTGCCCCTTTACATCAGTCTCTAGACTATATAAAGCAGTACTCAATGGTCTTACTCACATTTGTAGATTGCAGCTCAAAGACTTTCTGTTTGGGGTCCACAACTGAATGTTCCTGTACGTAAGTGCATGTTCTTGTTACCCCGATGATCTGCAGGAAAAGGACAAAAAATTAGATTAATACAGACCAGAAAAATTTAGCATTACACTAAAGCACCATTCCCCAAAGATGTTTCCATGCCCACATAAATGAATCACTACAGCTTGTCATTACAATCTGGCTAAATCTGGTAATGACCCATTCATTTGAAACTCATGTTGGAGCAGGAAAACATTTTTGACATGCAGAGTATCTGCCCTTGAGGACCTGGATTGAGAAACACTGCATTGAAGTACACTTCATGTCAAGTTTAATTCATTGTGATACTTACAGATTTAGCCATGGCAGGAAGCCCCCACTCTGTGCTGAGGAGTCTGGTGCTGCGTAACCGTCCCTCTGTGTCCACATTTCTGGCTAGGACATCCACACCAAACACACTGGGATTCATGGGGTTAGGGTATTTTTGCATCGCTGCCTTTGTCACCGTCTCCCATGGGTGGCTGTTAAAAACATAGTACAATTTATTAAAGGTAAATCTTTAAAAAAAAAAAAAAAGGTAAACAGGAGTAAGAAGAATGGCAAAGGTTTAATAACACAACTGTACAACATAGCTCCAATTTCAGTGGATATAACACTGGTATTCATCACGATCTTCATTTTATTCTGTCAGCGTCATTACTTTGTATGTAGTGATTCGTAGAAGAAACGAAAATAGTAGGAGATTAAGTGAAACACTGTGTAGTTTATAGCAACCTTATCCTGTAAATATTTCTTGGTTTTCAAATCGATTATGTAATAGAATCAGAGTCATATTGATCATCGTAGCATCAATAACAGAGCTAGCCGACATCCGGGGGGAGGGGCGTTCCCCTCGGTTTCGCGCAGACTCTGTAAGACCAAGCACGAGCTTACCAAGAAACTTCTAGAAAAGGACAAAAGCAAACGAACCGTTAATCAGCATCTATTATCGACAAGTGTCTAAAATAAGGCACGATTTAAGCTAGTAATTAAAGTTACAGAACAGAAGCTCTGCTGTGAGGGGCAGCCACATTGACAGTTGCGTAATGCTTTTACTCGTGATACATAATGTCAAACTCACGGCCAGACTCTGAATCTGTGATAACAGAAACAAAAGGGTTCGGTTACGAAAAGCAACCGAACTCTTTTGTTAGCACATTTTAGCTAAATTTTTTTGCCATGAGCCTTAGACAAAACCGACTTATGTAACTCGATAACTACAGAAGCCGGTAGCGAGAGTTAGCTTTAAGTTTAGCAGCTAGGAGCTAAGCTCAAAGTTAACTCGGCTAACTTAACGGTTTTACTTCCAGGCGTAAAGATCAACAAAACAAGTTAAAATAAAGAAATAAAGTTATATAAAATAAAACTTCGATCATTATGTCGTGTAATTTTCCAGACTAATAATTCTAACAAAAAATTTTATACAAGTTAAAATATTTTTTGCTCAGTTCCTTGACTTGTCTAGCGGCTGAAGATAGAAAGTACAGACAAAAGATAACACAACGCAGATAAAGAAATCGGTTACGTAACAAATATACTTTTGTTAGGCATATTCCAAGAGAGCGAGATACCAACTTGAAAATGTGCTCTGACGCCCAGATCTTCATTTTGTCGGCTTTTCTGTCAGGGCGAGGGAGCCGGTGACTTAACGACAGCACGACCGAGGTGAAGAGGGAACCCTGCCGAAGGAGAAACCTTTAATGAGTGTTCCTCCGCTAGAGAAGGCGCTCCCTCTGGTGGTAGGAAGAGGTACTGCACTATTATACCATCCACAACAATCCGTTATTTTATATTTATTTGTTCACTTAAGCGTATACTATCCTCCATTCGGTGATATTTGTAACAGTTAAATTTTGTTACATTAATTCCCAGAAACATATAACTTACTTAACCATATAAATTTAAAGATAGTGTCTAGTACTTCTTTTCCTTTCAGGTGCTCCCTTCAGGGGTCGCCACAGCAAGTTATCAGTCTCCATCCAAACCTATCCTCTGCATCCTCATCTCTCACACCAAACAACCTCATGTTCTCCTTCACCACATCCATTTATCTCCTCTTTGGACTTACTCTAGGCCTCCTGTCTGCCAGTTCCTACCTTAGCATTCTTATCCCAATAAATTCACTATCCCTCCTCTGTACATGTCCAAAACCATCTCAGTCAGGCCTCTCTGATTTTGTCTCCAAAATATCTAAAATGTTCCATCCCTCTGAAGTACTCATTCCTGATTCTATCCATCCTTGTTACACCCAAAGAGAACCTCAATGTTTTTTTTATTTCTGCTACCTTTAACTCTGCCTTTTCTCCAAACCAAACATCGCTGGTCTCACCACTGTCTTGTACACCTTTCCTTTCATTTTTGCTGATGTTGTTATTATTATTATAATATTTTATCACACATCACTCCTGACCCTTTTCTCCACCTGTTCAAATTAAAAATAAAGTACTACTACACTTTTAGGAAATAAATCCCAAGAATCATTACAGTTGTTAATGTAGCACTGTTGCCTAATAGATAAATAGTCCCTATGGTTCCAATGTGTGGAGTTTGGATTTTCTACCTCTCCTTGCATGCATTTTTCCAGGTGATCTGATTACTCACAGTAATAAAACAAACTTGCTAGCTTAATTTATGAGTCTAAATTGACCATAGAGTAAGTATATATGAGAAAGGTTTTATCGATCCACAGGGAGACATTTGTTTTGTATCAGGTGCACCAGTCAGAAGTTGTAAAGATACAATACCTAAATACCTAAAACTATAATATACAGAAACTAAAGCTGCATTTATATGTATGAATATCAAAATTCATAATATAAGTGAGAAAAACTTCTATATTAACATATATTGGCAATAAAAAAACTGGATGAAATAAGAAAGAAGATAGATACAAATAAAACAGGGTCTCCATTATGTAATTTAACTCTAACCATGAACAAGATTTGAGTAGACAGAAAATTAAAGATTAGTTATAATTTAAATTTGAAACTATAAACTAATTAAGTTATTGTTTTCCTGAGTGAGTCACCTAATTGTATTTAATAATGTTAGACTTTTTAACATATGCTCTGAATTCATTTTATAAAATGAAGTTTTAAATTTATTATTATTGTTTTCAAATGTATTGATTTTATACATACATGTTTACATTTCAAATACCTACATGTCCTTGTTATAATAAAAAGAGCAGCATTGCAGGATTTGGAATACCTTTGACATCAAAAAACACATAATTTGTTAGATAATAAATAACTGTGAACTATCAATGTCATAATTATAAGCACACATTACAAACTTAATATCTTTATCATGTGACTCTGATAGTCTTCTTATGTCAGCTCTTAATGTGCAAAGGTAAATTATACTTTGATGCATTATGGAATATAATGAATATTTATTTTCAGACAGCTGCATGACGCACTATGGAATAAATGCATGAATAAAATGGGAAACAACAGAGATAGAGGTGGTGTTTATGATCTTGATGATCACTGCTGCCGGAAATGATCAATAGTAATGGCCGGGCAATGGACTAGCTTATCAGAGATAAAACCATCATAGCTTACATCTGTGAATCAGATCATAAAACATGTGACACAGAGAACAATCTATTAGACTTGATTGCAGTATAAACATACAGCACTCCGTGATCAATTTCCTGTCAATTTTTTTGCCTATATATTTCAAACCAGTAGGTGGCGGTATTGCGCCTCTAAGGTTGTTTCCAACGGTCAATTAGTTAAAAGAAGAAGAGCGCAGCCATCCGTCCTGTCCTTGAAGCTACAATACAAGCAAGATGGTTGCGTACTGGAGACAGGCGGGCTTAAGGTAGAGAAACATTTGAAAATATACAATTATTGAGAAATATTTAGCTGGTAATCACTGAATGTGTAACTTGCAATTCGATTGTTTGTTAACATTAACGACGCTACGCTATTTGTTAGCACACAACTCTTTAAGCCATAGGTGCGGTTAGCTTTCGGCACAAACGTGTACATTTGAGAAATGCCAGTAATGCACTGTTTGTAATTACATTGTTCTGCCCGATATTAATCTTGTCATTGCCTATCCTTTCGCATGTTTGTCCTCTTTCCAGCTATGTCCGCTTCTCGGCTATCTGCGCTAACGTGGTGCGAGCTGCACTGAAACCGCAGTTCAAAGTCGAGGCGATCAAGGCCGCAGAGTCCAGCGTCAAAATCTTCAAACCCAAAACAGCGTGTAAGTTTGTTCATATGTGTTTTTATCCACTAAAATCCTTCCTCTGAACCTGACATTGTGTGAGTGCTTTGGGTAGGACTTAGTGACGTCAAGAGGTGACGGTGTGTAGGTTCAATCAACCTTTATTTGTATAGCACACTTAAACAACCAAAGCTGAAGAGAGTGCTTCTCAACAATTAAAAATAAAAATAAATCAAAACTAAGCATGGACTGTTGAAAATAAGAACTAAAAAATATATATTATTTTATGAAAGATTTAAAAAAGTGACAGCTAGGCTGTCATTGCAACTGTTAAAGTCTTTTACAGAGGTTAGACAAGACCCATTCTTAAAGGACTCCTTTGTCACACTTTTAATTGGTTAACACTACAGGCTCTTAAACATAATACTTGGCACTATATAGGTTAAATGCAACCTTTTTTGTTTACTGTAGAGAGCAAAGTATTTGATAGCTGTAAGAATATAGTGTACATGCTGTGTTGGGTTTAAATACCAAAATAAAAAGGATTCTCTTTCATTTAGTTTTATGTATTTATTTTAAGATAAAAAGTAGCACAAAAGACCCTTTTTTTATGATCTATTTCAATGTCATTTGAAGGTGTATTTGAATCAGCTTAGGAAGCATCATTATTTCTCATGGTCACACAACACTCGTCCCTCCAATTGCTAAAAACTTGTTCCCCGGTATTACTTTGCTGCACTTTTTTACACATTAACAGTAATTATGCCATTTCACAGAGCTACAGCTGACATTATAGCATTATATGACTATGAAACTCAAGAAAAAAATTGATGGAAAAATGCTTAAAAGTGCCCACAGACCTTAGGAGGTGATGCCTGTTAATTTATTCTTAAATGTTAAATTAAAAATGGAGTTCAAGTATTTCTTTGAGATGAAAGTTGGGACAGTAATACGTCTTTGTTCTTTACTTATTTTTGCAAGGTCATTTACTGTTTCCTTTACTTGGATTGAGCGACTGTGCATACTCAAACAAGACTGAATCCAAAAGCATTGATACATACTGCTTATGTCAGTTGGAGGATAAGGCCATTGAAATCCATAATTAGAAATATTTGTCATCTATCTGGGCTAGATCAACTTTGTGTCTCCAGTACCAGCGAGAGTTGGAAAGCAGCCTTTTGTGTGTGGCAGATATCACATGTGCTTGTTGTGACTTCTCCAGATGATTGTCAGAACACCTTAGTTCTGGACTTCATCCAGATAGTAGTAGTGGAAATGCTGCATGTTTACTGTGTCTCATTGAACTTGTTTTCATTCTTGTCAGCTGTTGTTATAGTCAAAATTGTATACGTTCTGAGGTTTCAGGAACTTCAGCAATGAAGTGAATTGCCCTTGTTTAGTTAAAAATTTGCATTTTAATGAGAATATTTTCAGTAATCTTTGTCCCTTTTGCTTTTGTTCCCTTTCTTTCAGGATGTTAAGCTGTGATGTAGATATCTTATGACACCAGGAAAAACTCACCCCACATGGAGAAGGAGAGAAAAAGATGGATAACATCAAGATGACATGCTGGAGTTTGGGGAACTTAATGAAATTGATTTTTGTTTTTCATTTATTGTAAAAGTTGTATTAAAGATGAATAACAGTTAAAACCGTGCCCTGTTTTCTTTTCTCTTCAGTGAATATAGCAAATTGTGGAACGAGACACTGAAACATGTTTGAGCAGTTTCTTTTAATTTGATTTAAATAAACTGATGCAGTAGTCTGCACAGTAATTTACAGAAATATGGTACTTGCAGAGGAATGAGTGTACTGATATGTTTCATTTGGACTCTTGAGAATTAGCTGACATATTTGCTTAACTTCAGTAAAAAGATGAATTCAAAACTATTAAAGCATGCATTATCCAGCGGGCTAACATCTGGCAGGAACCTTTTATCCATCTAACAGCAGCTTAGGCAAACATCTAACACAGAAATGTTTACATATTATGATGAAAGCCTTTTTTCTTTGTTCTCAAATCAAGCAATCAAACCCCTCACTTATATCTGGGAATTCAAGTAATCCTATAATTAAAAATGGAAAAGATGATCAGTAGTGTAATGTTCTGTTAAAGTAAAAACCGTTAGATTTAATGTTTCAGTCTAGTCCATGAAGATCAGAGGTAAAATCTTACTGAATTGAATATTTTTATGCTTCAACATGGATCATAACTGCAGCTATGTTATTCTCCAGTTGTATTCACCCTGCTGTTAATTTCTGAATTACGTTCAGTTTGAACAGCAGGAGTTTAATGTTCATCTTAATTGAGGACGTCCCGTGAAGTCCTAGCTGTCTTTCTTCTCTCTGGTCATCTTTATCATCGTCTCTGGTGATCGGTAGAGGAAGATGAGTTTCTCGAACAGAGTCTCTTCCAGCTCCATCTCTCCCGTCTCCCGCACCACAAAAATGTCCGTGCAGAGCTTCAAGACTCTGTCCACGCACGGCAGCTCCTCAAACATGATGGACCGGGATATGCCGTTGAAGAATTCTCTGACAAACTTACCGATCACCAGCACCACCGACATGTACAAGCCCACGATGCTGCGTGGAGGAGAGAGGGAACGATGTGAAATGAGTTAGAGGAGTAAAACTGTTTTCATGTAGCAGCATTTGAATCTGGTTCTGTGATTCTGACTTTTCAACTTTTAAATTAAATCAATAACATAATTATCCTGTCAATATTTGTATTGATAAATGTTTGAGATCTAACGCTCAGGCTCTACAAACAACTAAAGTGAGCTACAAGATCAAAGCAGCAGTGGATCCGTTTTACTGTGTAAGTTAGCAGGACTTAGAACCCTTAAAGAGAAAGAAATCAGCATTTAAAGGTGCATCAATATTCACCAGAAGAATTTGCTGATTTCCTCGTTACCTACCCGTGTCCAGCCAGGAAGCCCAGACTGGAGGGGCTGACTTTATCGTTGAACACCAGAATCTCTATGCTGTGACATTTGTGTTCGGTGGAGGTGAGAACTGGCGAGCACTCCTCCACCACCCACCACTGGTCTGCCTCTCTCTCCGAAGTCCCATTGACCTGCTGAAGTTTCATCGACATTGGTCTGAAGAAAGCCAGCGCCTGGAGGTCTGGACGATCGGACGACTCTGAAGACAAGATGAGAATCAACTCAGGTTCATATTTCACACCGAACTGATCTTCAAAGGAATGTGAAAGGCAAATAAAAATGGAATTCAATGATGTGTGTGAAATTGGTGTCATATTAAATTTTTATTTACTTTCACAACTCTCTGTAAAGCATTTAATGAGTTGCTGTAGTTTTGAAAATGGAAAACTTTCAAATTTTCACTTAATTTTTTGCTGTGCACACAAGTTTTTAACATACTTTATTTAGACTTAGACTTTTAGACTAAAATGTTTTTAAAAGTTGCTTTGAAATGTGCAATTTTTTATTTCTCATCCTCTGATGAAACTACACTTATTTTAAAAAAAGTGATTCAAGTCTTAGGCTTTCATTGTAAGTTACTGACTTTGTCTTTATGTCCAGCAACATAGAAAATCATTCAAAAAAAAAAAAATCAAAAACATTGCTCCAGTTCTGACAGTAAATAAAATAGTCTATTTGTCTGATCTTGTAGTTTGTTCTTCATCAAATCCACAATAGAGCGATCCAGTAGATACTCTGTAGAGGGAGACTATGTCAGATCTCTTCAAGATGGTCCTTGAGGAACATTGTCCTGCATGATTTAGATCAGGAGTGGGGAATCCTGGTCCACAACTGTGCAGATCTTGATGACAAGCTGATGATGACCTTTTATCAGAATTCGTGTGCTGAAGAAGGGGAACATCTATAACATACAGGAGAGCCCTCGAGGACCAGGGTTCCCCATCCCTGTTTTAGATGCTTAGATGTTCTTCACTTCCCCAGAAATCTAACTGTGTGTCAGCTCAACATTCATGATTTTCTGCTTGGTATTGTTGTAGTTCCTGCTACATATTTCCAGCAACTACTTCTTCTCCACCATTTTCAAACTGGAGACATAAATTGAAGTAATTTCAGTAAAGGTAACTGTACTTTAACATTTATCAGCTTGGTCTTATACAAGATTAGCTTTGTTTCAAGTGCCACTTCTCAGGTATATAAAGGAAGTAAATAAAAGGAAGCTCAGTACTGCAAGACACTGCATTACACAAAACAACACATCACTAACTAGCATTTGGTACAAGTAGCATACCAACTCTTCATAGTTTTGATGTAAACACATAAATCAGCTTTGGTCAGATTCACCAGGTCAAAACATCTTAAGCAGTGGAATGGGTCTATTTTTTTTTTTAAATTGCTGCATCAATCAATTTCAAGATCATATACACAATCAGTCAGACAATGTGAGTGGCTTCATGTTCATCAACGTAAAAAAAATGTAAAACATAGCTTCACTTATGATGGTAAACACATTTGTCTGGCTCAAAACTTGTTTTTGATGTTGTGACTTAGAAAGAGGTCACACCTGTGTGATGATGCTTGTCAGGGGGTGGCTCTAGAAAATCAGTTATGAGCTGAGGAATATGATTATGTAATTGTTTGTTAAACTATAGATCCTGCTTAATACCAAATTAAAAACTATTCTCCTGACTAAAGCATGGCTCTTAAAGGTTTACCAAAATTACTGCTTTCTATTTTCTTTGCTTTTTACTACACTTTCTGTGTATTTTTTTATACCTGTGATGTTATAAACATTTACTAACCAACTGTCATTCTGGTGGCCATTTTGGACTCCTGTCCTTTGCGACCTCTGATAAACTTTGGCAGCAGAGAATTAATGATCCTGCGGGACAGAAAAACAAATAAACACAAATTACTCCAGACAAAATCTTCACTGATGTTCCACACTGAAACCCTTTAAGGGTGGACATGTTTCTAATTTTTTATTTCTGGGCTTCTTTTTTGTTTATTTCCTCGTGATAGTATTAATAAACCCTTCAAAATAAGTTGGCATTGTCTATGACCGATAAGGAAAGGCTCAGCAGTGTAATGATGCACTATAGTATTATATATTACATATTTAACCTCCACTGGCTGTGACCACAGTGTGGGTAGCTACGTCCTCAGCTGCGGCTGCTCAGTCGTGTTTGTATCAATAAAATAAGACCATTAACTACAGCAGTGGATTGACTTGTGGTTTTGCTGAATGTGTTGCCGTCATTGAAGCCACAGCAGTTTTTAACTGTGCTCTTGTGGTAAAAAATAATAATAATAAATAAATTCTTATAGAGACACAGAAGGTTAGAGTAATGTCATTAATACCAGAAATAGAGCTAACACTGAAGCACAGTCATAGCTTCTCCTTGCACAGCCACAGAGCAGCTGTAGCTGTTCTCACAGCAAAAAGTCTTGCATTCATGAACTTCTACTACATCTGCTTTTTATGTTCAAATAGTGTTGTTTTTTTTTTAAAACATTACCATTAGACACTGCAATGTCTGAGACTCACACAGGTTTGCTGCTGTTGCCTTTGATCATGCGGACAATCTCATCCATCAGGGCCCTGTCCTCAAACTTCACAGTATGTTCTCCCACGGACTCCACAACCATCGATATGGACGCATTCCTGAGAATGGGAGGACATCACAAGTGGAAAGGTTTCTTCAGTCCTGTGTGCTTCTGAGCAAACTTGAAAAATGTAGCTTCTCAAAAGAGAATTTCTGCTTTACAGAAGGTAAAAAGAAAAGTAAAAAGAAACCACAGGTTTTGTTGACATCAATGAACAATGTGTACAGTATGAGCAGGGTAAATATATTTTTGAAGTCCCAGAAGATTAGTTGAATTTTTTTTTAAAACCACACTAAAAGCAATGATACATTTGTTCATGCTCAAATTAATTCACATACAACCCATTTAAATTTACCATCTATTTATACATGAGGGTGGTCCCAGCCCATTTAGGCATATCCTAGGCAACGTTTAGTATTTATGGCTCCGTTACAGCTCTCAGAGGTCCTGTGTAAATCAGATGAGTCCCTAAGTTCATGAACTGGGCCAGACCTGGGTTTTGGCATGGGCTGTATGAGCCAGATGTGGTTCATATTCCATAAAATAGTTTTGGCATGGGACACAGCATTGTGAAAGCCAGTCATGGCTCGAATGGTGAAAAAACCCAAAAACATTAAGAATAACGCCATGTCTGGTGGATATGTGGTCCAGTTTAGGCAGCCACACTCACCTGGCGTCAAATGGATCAGTCAAAGCCAAATGTGGGCCAAAGTTTGAGTTTTAGTTTCCCACTCGTGTTGCTTTTGGACATGTTTGATGATAGAGTGTAATGAATTTAATCTGGATGTATTCATCTTTGTGGCAGATCTTTGAAACCAGCATCAGAATATTTAAGTCAAAGTGGTTTTAATTAGACCCAGCAAGGATCCTTCTGAGCTTCTTAAATATTTACATCTGTAAATGAAACAAGAACACGCACCGTGTTAGCATGCTCTCATTCTGACCTGAGCAGCGTCCAGCGTAGAGTCATGTATATGTGAGTGGAGTTGCTGAGTTCCTCTATCATGGCGGCTCGACTGGCTGGGCTGATGGTCCAGAGCAGACTGGCGTCACTCTTGATCTTAGCAACAACAATGTCCTCTGCTTCGTAGTTCATGAGGAACTGCATCGCAGACTTGGAGGGAAAGCACAAGTGTTTCAATAAACTTCACCACTGAGTTATAAACCCTTAAGATAGTTGATATTGCACTGAGAAAAAGATGATAATTCACATCCATGTTCAAATTAGAGACAGCCCATCTAAAATGTTATATAATACTGTTATATATGTTATTTAGCACTTAACACCTACTGTTATATTACCTAACACCAGTGATAAAAATAGACACATGTATCTATGAATAAAAATCTAATAATTAAATGTCCAACTAGCACAATTAGTTTGGGATGAATGGTTTTCTGTTTTTTCCTAATTGTCTTATAGCCCTTCAAAGATAAATGAGCAGCAATAATACTTCCTGAAAACCATTGCTGATGTTTTTCCTCTCTGGTGTTGTGTTAACACAAATCCAGTAAACTACCAAACTTCCAATCAGCAAACAAATGACCCCTTTTAAGTAGGCATTAATGGTGTCTAAAGACCAATTACTTAAATGTGTTTGACCTGACTGCTGCTTATATTTTTAATTCCTGTAGATAAGGGTGTGATTTTCAAACGGTAGTATTTTAGCTTATTTTTTTGTTAAACAAAGACTGACGCACTGTAATATTTTATATTATGTGTTGTTATTTATCTAAGGTTGTATTTGGCCAGTTTTAAGTGCTTGTAAGTTGAAGAAAAAAGATTTTTTTTAATTAAAAAAGTGTGTAGCTTCTGCTTCACGTGACAGGATGTGATATGGGAGATGGTCTATGATATGTTATAAATTCATATGATATATCATACAATTATCATTTTTAAAAGTAAACCAATGGACTATTATTTCCACACACTTACTTTTGTATAATTTCTATAGAATTAAACTAAACTGATGAAAATTCATAAACAGAAATAACATGATAGTTAACTGTACCAACAAAAAATGATATATGGAAGTTGTTTAATACATAAAGCATTTGGTTGTGCTGGGGCCCAGAAGGTCTTAAAATAATCACATGTATTTAAGGATTTAAGGATGCATAAGCCTGTAAATATTTCTTTTTTTTCTTTATGTAAAGAAACTGGAGTTCTGAATGAGAAAAGTACACCAGATCATGCAATTTCACACTTGGAAACTAACTATTCCAATACAACTTCTAAGAAAAAAAAGCATTTTATTCTACAGAAAAATAGATTGCATCTTACTGGATGAGTAGCATAAATTTTGGTGAGCTTGTTGAATCCCGCTTCGGTGTATGCTACCAAGTTCTGCTCCTGAGCGCTCATAGTGAACAAAGGCTGTGAAAAGACAGGGATCAGACAGAGAGATGCATTTTACCTGCTAACGGAGAAACATTCCTAGTAGAAACAGACTATGGCATTAAAAACATATTGCAGCTCTGCAGAAAAAAAGAGCCTTCATCACACACTAAAGTCGAAGCTGCAAGTTAAATGAACAAACAATAAAACATGACCCGGTATAACATCTTCATGTTTACTGTAACTTAAGAAGAACAGACTAAAACTCAGCACAAATTAGAATAACCTGGTGTCCAGGCTGACCTCATATCCTGCGATGCTCAGCTGGATGGAGACGTCCACGGGCTGGTTGGTCACTCCGGCTGCTGACTGAACCAAAGACATGAAGAGGAGTGGGAACCAGATGATGCTGATGAGAGCGAAGATGATGAACCCTCCCATCCCGTACTTCACCACCTTCTTCTTCTTCTGCCCTGGAGGGTGGGGGTATTTCTGGAAGGATTACAAATAAAAGTTGTTTTTCAGAATAATTACAATATTCACACCAATAAAAACGCATACACTTCTTTTCTTCTCTTGTCAGAGAAGTTACCTGAAGGGTAAAGACAGATGCCCTTTAGGGCTTAAAGCATTGTTGCCTTCTAAGATGATACCAAAAGTTAATTTTTAATTTTTAATTAAAAGAAAAAAATTTTAATTCAAATTTAATCAGTATACAAGAATGCATTCACTTCTTGTTTAAGGACAAAAACTAATTGGAATTATTCACTTTTAATCATTTAACCACAGCCCCTGTGACCCGAACTTAGATTAAACAAAAGAAAAAAAAAAGATCATGGTGCCAATGAAATGCAGAGAGTTGTAGATGTGCAGTAAAATACTCTCTCTTACTTTTTCAGACTCCCTGGAGCACTTGAGGATAAATATGTTAGCATAGATGTCTTCAACACAAATCCAACTGGAGAGCGATAGAGTGGTGTCAGTCCAAACCCAGTCCATCACCGCTCTCAGCTCTGTAAGGAAGGGGACCATCCGAAAACTGGAAGAAAAGCATAATGATGCCAGTTTCTATCTTTTTAAAAAGCAGTACGAGATAACGAAAACAAAAATGTATATTGGAAGTCATTGTTAAGGACAGTAATTGTTGTTGGGGTGTTTTTATTTTTTACCCTTGGAAAAGGAAGAGGTTCAGGTAGTTGTAGTGCTTAGTGAGAAAATTGCCCAGGATGCGGTTTGGGTAGCCACATTTTATCTGGTAGGCAGAAAGGCCAAAGTAGATGCACTTTACAAAGTACCAGAGCTGAGCCACTGGGTTTCTGTTGAACCTCCTGGAGCAGAAAGAGACAGAACAGACCATCCTTCTTGATACTGGAGTCAGGGAAAAGAAATATATATACTCTGTTTTTTTTTTGTTTTTTTTTATCATTTTCTGTTTTTATATAAAACTTTAGAGTCAGACAAATTTTAAAACTCACTAACTTAAATGATGGATGAAAGTTTTATCAGTTGGTAAGGCTTTTTTAGGTTAATATGTACAGTGCAGCAGCGCTCAGCCGCGGCGCGTTATTGCGCGAACTCTCATAAATTGCGATCGGTCTTTGGCTGCCAAAATAAAATTTAAACTTTATCATTGAAAAATAGGAAAAGTTTCGAAGTGGCCAAAATATTGCTGCCACCAACACGGTTCCATTTTTTTCTAAATGAATTCTTAGATCTACTTTAATTGGCACCGGTGATAAGGCCATTATAAAGATATAGGCGTAGGGATCTAGTTTAGGTGACGTGTCTACCGAGCAAGGAGCAATGGCGACGACAGCGTTTGAATTTAGTGTTTTTGTAAATATTATAAATTAAAAGTGAAGAAATCGCCATATCTTGTTGTTAATTAAATTATAATAATTATAAAATCATATCACCTTACTTTGAAAAAAGACTATAGAACCAGGATATACCATTTATTTATGTCTTCGAGAGCGATAATAGAAATACATGTCAATGATTTAGAACATACAGAGACAAAATGGCGGTTCGCGGATCACCCACCGTTTCAAACTCGTGACCTTGGACCCCCAACATCGCGGCACTCTATATGCTTATTTTGATTGATCCACTAATTTTAAACTGACCCGAGAATTTTGAAAGGGAACAAAAACAAATTTGTAAAAATGTTGCTCAGTTTTCCCCAGTGTTCTTTATTTTCGTTTTTTTTTTAAATTTTGTCTGGATATATTAGCGGTCAATACCTTAATTGGCAAGAACCTTTTTGGAGCAATGAGTCTTCCACCAGTCCTGTTTGATAAAATCATCTAACAAACTTTAATGACAGACTGATTCTGCCAGATGACTAAAACCAACAATTTTCATTATTTTAACGTCTGCTTTGAACAAGATCTTTAATGGCCCTCCAGTAAAAATATCCAGATATATTTTGTCTTGAATTATATTTCTGCTATTTACAGTTTATGTAGAAACACAGGAACCTTGCTCAAGGTTATTATCATTTAAATAAAGTTGTTTTGTAAACAATGCCTTAAGTCAACATGTGAAAAAAAGTCGAGTCATGAAATGTAATAAACGACCTCTGACCTCTCTGTGACACCAGGGAGAATGAAGAACATCCAAAAGTGTATGCCGAACACCAGCACCACCTGGAAAACACACTTTCCAAGCAGAGACTTCTTCAGGTACAGAGCCCGGTCCACTATCATGGTGCCAAACTGCATGAGCAGCATGACCAGAAAGGCCTCGGGAACCTGGTCTTCTGACAGGGACTCTGTGATGTCAGCGGCGGCAGAGTATTTCTATAAGAAATTAAAAACCAGCATCATGATGTTAAACTGCGCATAACATTCGTTTTGATTGAGACCACACATCAAAATAAGTAGTATTCATGTGTGGATACTCTTGATTTACCCCAAAAGCCCAATATCCATATATGGTCACGATGAAGTTGACAACATCGATGAGAAACATGAGGGCGTACACATCACAAACAGGACTGTATTCTGGGTGAATGATGTCATAGAAAAACTGTCTTATAGGTAGATAGATGTGAAGAGCTCTGCAGAAAGAAAGGAAACTTCATCACACACAAATCACACTTCTATTTTTAAAATCAAAAAATAGAAAATGCAAATACGGAGGTAGGAAAGAAAAAAAAATGACTCACACTTCTATGATGGCGGCTTTGGCTTGCAGCATCCGCTCTCTGATCTGCTGTCTGATCCTCTGCTTCCTGGTCAGAGGGGTGGTGCGTCTTTGTCGTCTCTTTTTTTTGCTGCGCTGCTTCTTCGGTTTCCCCTCTACAGTAAAAAAACAAAACAAACAGACGAAGCTACGTCAGATACATACAGACACATGTTAACATGGAAGCCGAAAAGAGGATGAGACAAGAAAATGGCGAGATCTTCTGAAGTCTCACCAACAGATTCGGTTGAGTCTCCTGTTTTTCGCCTGCAGAAGATGGAGGTGGTGGAGGCCTGGAGGGGGAGGAACTTCAGTCGACGTGTAGATTTGTCAGTGCTGGTCTTATCCGTCGCCGTCATTTTCTTTTTGTCCACTTTCTTCTTCAGCTTCTTGAAGAAATCAGGCATCTCGACCTCCTTGTTGTCCCACAGCCCGTGGCACTGCCCAGTCAGAGAGGTGAAACTAAAGTAGCTGCGTGGCGTCTGCGCCGGTGGTCACTGGTGGTAAACAGGTACATCTCATTGATCATTTCTCACGCTTACCTTAAGGATGGATCGGTGGAAGAAAAGAGCGAGCAGCTGGATGAGATCAAACAGGACGTAGCCATCCTTCTTCTCGATGCCAAGGATGTTGGGCAAGGCGAAGGGGCGCTCGGCGTTGATGCCTCGGTAAGCAGATGTGGCCCAGGGGAAGAAACCAAACTGGAAAAAGTACTTGACCACAACGGTCAGCTGAGACAAAGAGAGAAAAGACTGCTGAAACCCCTCTGAACCGGGTACCAGTTTAAATAATGGACCATTACCACTTATTAATTCTGATGCTTCATCATATTTTACTTGTCTATTAAACCAGGTCACATGACATTTCCAGCGACAGCAGCGACACTACCTCAGTGTAGATTATCGCTGTCATCCAGAAGCGTTTGGTCGGCCGGGGCACTGACAGCATCGCCCAGAGAAATATCAGGATGGGCAGGATGAGGGACAGGAGCGAAGCTGACACAATGTGGTTGAGGATGATGACGAAGTAGCACAGCATCTCCGACTTGGACACCATGGTGTTGTAGAGGGCAAACAGCAGCTTCAGGGGCCTCGGCAGTTTCACAAAAAACTTGTCGGACTCCACGATCTCGTCGTTTTCAAACATGCTTTAGAAAAAAGAAACAGGAAGAGAAAAATAGTGATGAAGATGTTATAATGTGGTATATAAAAATACGCTCTGCTGTTTGCTGAAGATAGCATTTTGATTTTAAATAATCATGTCTTCTAACTTGTTGAGTAGCAGCTCGCTGGCAGTGAGATTCCTTGTTTCCTGACTCAGAGGTCTGGGAGAGCCCGTGAGGTCCAGACTTTTCTCTTCATCACTCTCCCTCAAGTCCAGCGAGATGGATTCTGCACTTTTGAAGCATTCCTCGTCTTCTCTTTCCTGTATTTCCTGATCCGGTTCATCTCCTTCCAACTCTGGATCTTCCTGATGGTCATCTTCATCATCTGCCTTTGGATCCTGCTCAGATCTCCTCTCACCTTCATCTTCATCATCACCCTCTAGTTCAGGGTCTCCATTTTCAGTGGTGGTGGCATCTTCATGGCTACTGAGAGAAGATATACTTTAATTAAGTTCAAGAATGAAGGTGACAGTGTTTTGTTAAAAGAAGTAACATCAAAAAAATCTAACTAAAGTAAACTACAATGCAAAAGTAATAAAGATAAATATATATACATTTAAAAAAATTCTGCAAAATATCTGTAATTGTCTGAAAAATGTGATTAATACTTAAAGATTATTTTTGCTTAAATAAATCAAATCATATATAACTTATGGATGGATGGATGGATGGAAGTTGATGTTTTTCACTTTTTTCTTTTTTTTTTAGTATGAAGTAAAGGAAAACTATATTCTGGCAAATCTGAACATCTAAATGATAAAGTTACAAAGATAATTCTGCATAAATGTGGCATAAAACATCTTTTTTTTTACAGTTATATAATTGTAGATCATAAGAGAACAATAAACAAATATATTGATTGTCATGAATTATTGAGAAAAAGGATCCAGTATTACGTGACTGTGACTGTTGTCAGTTTCAGACTTCATGAAATAATCTATGATGCTGAAAGATTTCTACACATGAACTACTTAGTTACAACATTTCTATTGGATTAAGCTCAGAACTGTGAATTTTTCATTTCATAATATTAACTTTATTCTTTCAGAGTGAGAAGGGTGCAAATGACTTCTAATGAACAAATATCCAGATTCCTATAATTCAGTATCCCATCAATAATAACAAGTTGCTGTAGTCAAAAAATTAAAAAAAAAAAAAAAGAAAACTTAAACCATGATACTATCACCACAAACAGAAAGAAAGTTTTTATTCTTCAAGGCAGTACTGTCATTTCTCCAAACATTACATTTCTTTTTAACATGAAAAAGTCATATTTTGTTCTCATCTGTCCACAAAGTATTTTAGTATTCTTCTTATGAACTTAAATTGGATATAAATTACCTTTCTGATCTATTATATATGCTGCTTTTGGAGGGATCTTTCTGATCAAGATGGCATCAAAGATTTTGAATTCCTCCGTTTGTACAAAATCTGTCTAACTGTGTGTTGATCAAATCTGCTTTTATAATCTGGTTTTGTAACTTTTAAAGTATCCTCAGGTCTTTCTAAGGTCTGGTATTTGCGTCATGATTCTGTTGTGAAGATTAGACTCACAGTTCTTTAAAAAAGATAAAATAAATAAATATAAGTAAAAGATAAATAAAACACCCATTGACTCTCAACAGTAATCTCACTTAATCATTGACTCAAATTTTAATTAATTAACTATTAAACTTTGAGGTTTACATGCTTTTTCCACAAAGAGATATACTGGATTGGTTTTATCAATAAATAACTATACTAAAAAATAACTATTTGAGTCTTATTTGTTTAAATAGGTTTTATTAATCTATTTTTAAGTTATACTTATAAACATAGAAAATGGTAAAGTGTTATTCACAACTTTATATTTTATAGTATGATGGTAAAATGTTACATTTTTAGATTCTTTTACGTAGACTGAAGAGTAAAATGTTGCAGCATTGGATTGAAACGTGTTTGTAAAATCTCCGTCACCTCTGCATAAGTTCGTCAGCCTCAAAGGAGGTCAGGTCGACCCGAGCTTCTTTCAGGAGCCTTCGTCTGAGCTGGTGAGGAGAAGGTGGACCAGCAGGAGGTTCATCCAGCTCCTCCTGCGTCGGCTGTCGGGATCCAAGCATCGTCTCATCCGTCATACAGCTGGAGGTGAGAGCAGATGAGTGTTAAGAGTTTAAAAGAGCTGTAAACTGAAAATATTCCTCACATGTTCAGAAGTTAGGAGCAAGATAGTTCAAAGTACTGGGGAAAAAAAATCATATGAGCATCAAATCTTGTCTTTTCAAAATAAGAATTAAAAAAAAAATCGGATCCAGGTACGAGTGCTTTTTGGTAAATTAATGACATAGTGAAGAAAAGGCAGCAGCTTCGCTTCAAAATCCAAGAGAAAATTCTGCCCAAGACAGTCTCTCTTTACTGTCTAAGTTATTTTTTTTTTTTATAATTACTAACAGTTTTTGAAGAAGGTGTGAGAGGTGAAACATCCTACTCCTTATCAAGAAAATGACTGTGTTCAAGGATGCTGGATGAATCGTGGCCCCTCTGGGAGAGATGTGGACCCTTTCAGAGAAGAGTCCCAGACCCGATTCTGGTGAGACATGAGCTGTACCATCATCAAAGCTTGTTGCATCACAACGTTCATCTGCATCAGCTGAAGCTGGATTAAACTCAGGGGTGGGTGGGAGGGTTAAACTCTAGCAGTTTGTGATCTCAAGTGATGAGCAGTGCTTCATTTCTTTTTTCAAACACTCGCACACTCTCCACTCACGGAAATGAGTGTTTTATTTTATTTTGTTTTTTATACTCCAATCCTTTTCAAAGCGATTTTTGGGGGGCCGCCATTGCCTTACATAAACCTACATTGTGTAACATTATTTTTATGGCTGAGAAGCTGTTTGATGACTCCCCAGTGTAATCATATTAAAATAATTATTAAAACGTATTTTCATTAGATTTCTGACTCATCCTGCTTTTGAGTCGCTTTGTTTGGCACCTCTCTGTCTTTCTGTACCTCTCAACCCCCGTGGTATTTTTATGACGTTTAAAGCTCCAAATGTAACAGGAACGTTCAGGTTGGTGGACCTGCACCAACAGTCAAGGTGTGTAAAAGTCTAGACCCCTAATACGGGAGGGTCTGACTTCTTCAGATGTAGGATCAGGATGCAAGTAAGTAAGTAAGTAAGTAAGTAAGTAAGTAAGTAAGTAAGTAAGTAAGTAAGTAAGTAAGTAAGTAAGTAAGTAAATAAATAAATAAATAAATAAATAAATAAATAAATAAATAAGGGTTAGATTCATTCTTTATGAATCTACCTGGAAAAACTGCTGCCCCAGGACATTTTGGAGGCTTGGTTCCTCAGCTTGGCATAGCAATGATGCGAGGAAGGGACAGAGGGCGGGGTAGATGGAGGAGGAAGGGTATCCAAGGCGTCCTGGGACGACATTGTATTCTGACGGGACATCCAGTTGATATAAAACTGCTTTACACTCTCTTGGCTCACTTCTTTGCCCTGGAGAACGAGGAAGATAAATAAAATTTAAAAAAAGGTTGACCTCATAGTCCCAAATATAACTACACATAACCACAAGTATGTGTAAATAAAAAAAGTGAGTGAATTAAAGTGTGGAGTGAGTCGGGCTATAATAGTTTGAGTTAATCAACATTATAATCATCAGGACCGGATCTCCTCATCCCACCTTCTTCTGCTGCTGGCCGAGTAACGCTCGCTCCAAGCGCAGCACCTTGGAAATGTCCAGGCTGTCTTTACAGAAGGAGTTCAGACCCTCCGTCAAGTCGTCGATAAGCGACTGAAGAAAAACCCAGCCGAACTTTAACGTGTTAACGACGCGCTGCAGGATGTTTTCTGTGGGAAGAGGACAAAGAAATAAGCGAAAGACAAGTTTGCAGTTTCATGACTGTTTTGTTTTAATTGCATTAACAACTACACAGCGTGTCATCTGGAGGCACGTTTCATCTAGCGAGACATCCTAGCGGTTCATGTGTTTTCACCTTTCTCCTCCTCTCCCTCTTCCATCACCGTGCTTTCATCCAGTTCATCCTCAGAAGAGTCTGCTCTTTCAACACCTGGAAAATAACAATTCAAATGATGCAGTATTTGTTGAATAGATCCATTGTATCAAGTCAAGACTAAACTTCTGTTTGAAAAAGATATCAGTCTTTGTATGAATGCTTTGGTAAGGAAAAACAAAAAACAATACCACTCTCTCTCTCTCTCTCTCTCTCTCTCTCTCTCTCTCTCTATATATATATATAT
>JAOWBL010000022.1:3493469-3507482 GCA_028564865.1 Zenarchopterus dispar | reverse complement strand
ACTTAACCTCTCTCAGCTCTGGATGGACTTTTTCTATTTTTCCATCCATCCATGCTGTGTGCATTTTTTTATTTTTATGTCTTATTTATTGCACTATTGTTCTTTTTTCATTGTTTGCTATTGCATTATTCTTCTTTCTTCTTTTTTCATTGTTTGCTGCTGTGACACTGGAATTTCCCCCTGGGGGACCAGTAAAATATATCTTATCTTATCTTAAACAGACACAGATGCATTCAAGTCTGAATTTATAATAATAATAATTTAAAGATTAAAAAAAACAAAACAATAATACTGCATTTGGCATTCCTGACCTCAGAGAGGGAATTGATATAGAGCAGAACAAAATTAGAAAGGAAATAGACTTGTTTGCAGGTCGTTGTAGTTCCTCCTTTCGTCCAGTAGATGGAAGCATTCGTCTCAGATACTTTAATTGGCCCCGCCCATCAGCGGTGAATCTCCGCCTCCATCTGACTCCGCCCCATTCTTCGTTCCGCACAAACGGAGGTTATTGGTTATTGGAAATTCCCTCAAAGCAGATTTAAGCTAGAAATCTGCTGCCATCTAGTGGTTAGTAGACCAAAAAACAGCGCTGATAACCTGCTTTTCAATTGGAACCTGTTTTCCAATAACGCACCTATCAAAACGTGTTAAGTTTATTCATGATTTTAAGTTGTCCCTAGAAGTGAATTTGTGTGATTGTTTGCCTCTGTGCGGTGACATGTCCAGAGTGTAACTCACCTGTGAACTGCACAAAGTAACATCCTGAAGCTTGGTGCTGTAAGGCAGCTTCTGTGCCTTCACCTCTTAGTGTATAACTGAGGGAAAATGTAATAATATTATTAGAGTTTTGATAACTTTTGAGATAACTTTTAAAAGAAGGTGAGCAGTGAACATGTGGATATTTAAATAAGTGCACATATCCACAGTAAAATCCATGTTTGTTGTAAAAACATATGCTTTTCAACCATCTATGAGCGTCTCTTCCTTTTGTAAGGCATGATGTTAAAACTAATTTAAGTGAAAAGAATGTTAAAAATAAGATTGAATGATAATTTCAATAAAGTACTTGTTCTGCGTGACTCCCACCCTTCCTGCTGTCCTTTTCTTGAACACATGCATGCCACACGACAAGTAATTATGTTCACATATATTGTTATCATAGAAGTAACATGTATAATATTAACATATTACATCAGAATCAGAATACTTTTATTATCCCGAAGGAAATTGTTTTGTTACAGTTGCTCCACATCAGACACAGTAAGTACTAGAAGAAAAAAGGAAAAAGCACACAAAATTAAAATAAAATAATTAAAATAAAATAAATAGCATAAAAAAGCACAACACCATTATTTACACAAGAACAACAATGAATAAATGTATAAGTGTACAGGTTAAACATTAAATAGTAAGTGAGTATGGATGCATCTACAGCCGGGAGTCGTAAAGTCCACCGGCCACAGGCAGGAATGATCTCCCGTGTCGTTCAGTGGTGCATCTCGGTGGACATGTTATACATGTTACCGTATTTAAAATAATTTAACATCTCCAAAAATATACACAGTTTTTATTACTATTAGTTTGTCTCTGCTCTCTGTATTTTATATATTTAGTATATTGTCTCAAGTTTTGTACTTCTGCTCTGTTATACTACTATTGATCTATATTATTAATTCTAACCACAAGGTACTTCTAACTGCTCTGACAAATATGTGATGCTTAAATACTTAAATATTGTCAGTAATTCAAATATAACAGTAGGTCATTTTCTGATTGAAATTGTCACGTGTCATGTTTTCGGCCGAGGTCTCCTCCACCGCTGTCTGCATAGGAAGCCGCCGGAGCCCCTGACCCTTGTTCCGCGTGACTCCCACCCTCCTGCCGTCTTTTTCTTCGAAGAGGGCGCCGTTTTCTACGCAGCGTCGCGCCGCTGACGCAGCTGCGCACCCAGGTCACGTGACGAGGTGCAGCGGCCTCCCCTCCCCTCTCTTCTTCCTCCTCCTCTCTCGGTCCTTCCTTCCCAGGGTTCAATGAGCGCCGTGTGGCCCCACCCCGCGTCTCTCTTCACCGCTGTCTGTCTGCTCAGTGCGGGCTGCTACTCTCGGAGGGAGATAAAGCGAAAGAGAGAAAAGGGAGAAAATTATATTCTCCGAGAAGCTGGTTGTCGCCGTCTTTCACCTTCGTCGACCAGCGGCCGGGAGAGGAGCGGCCTTCGCGGTGGGAATGTGCTGCTACAACAACCCCGCGTCCTATTTTCTTCTGAATGTAAACGCACATGTAGTGACAACCCCGTAAGCCTGTTTACCCACCTCGGAGTCGAGCCGAATTGCGTGTAAATGTCCGTTCGTGTGACAGAAATCCGCAGATGTGTGTGTGTGTAAACATGTACGTATAAAGCTGTGAAAAAAAAAAAAAATGAGCCTGACAGCGGGGGTTGATTTTTCATCCGCAAGAAACGTGGAAACATTTCGAGGGATTCTCACATCTTGGTCACGCTTTCTTTTCCTTTTCCTTGGGATTTTTTTCCAATTGATTTTCGTCTCGTGAAGAGATTCATGGGAGCAGAGCCTGGGATTTTTCTGTCTTTTTTTTTTTTTTAAAGAGTATCCTTGCGCAGATTTTTTTTTTTTTTTTTTTTTTTTGGAGGCTTGGTGGTGATGTGTGGGGCTGATAAAACATTTCAGCAACAAAAGCGAGGGTCAGAGACAGACGAGGCCCTTTAGAGGAGAAAACATAGCCATCGCGGATAAGTAGGACGAATCTTGGGGGGGGGGTGGGTGGGTTTGGGGAAGGGGGATCGCTTCGGAGCTGGAGGCGGTGAGGGATCCGGACGGGAAGACGACCGCAGTCTTGGGGGTGAGGAGAAGAAGAAGGAGGGGGAGGAGGAGGAGGGTGGGGGTGCGCCCGTCTCGGCCTGATTTGATGCGGGGAGTGAAAAGCAGCCGGATGACGACGGAAGAGCGCGGCGTGTCACACATGTAGCTCCGTTTGGGTGTAAATATCATTTCCCTTCCTGCCGGGTCCCTAGACCTAGACGGCCGCCAAGGGGGGAGGGAAGGGGAGGGAGAGGGAAAGGGAAGGGAAGGGAAAAAGGGGGGTGGGTGGGAGAGAGACGGATAAATCCACGGAGAGCGAAAGTGAACACCTATGGAGATGTTTATTACGACAGGCGACGCGGAGACGACGAGCCGCGCCACGGCACGGGCGAGCTTTCCGGAGAGGCCGAGCTCGGCTGCTGGTCGCGGGCAGCAGTGAGACGCAAGACCCGGGCTTCTGGAGATGCACATTAGGCTGCTTAAAATCCCCCCCCCTCCCTTTTTTTTTTTTTCTTCTTTTTTTTGGGGTGTCGTAACAAGCGTTGTGGATTACACCTCTTTACCTGGTTGACTTTGAGAAACAAACAAACACTATACTGCATGTGAAGAGGAGGACAAAAAAAAAAAACCTGAGCAGGATTCAGCAAAGTGAGAAGGCGGCCTCCGTGTCGTCAGCAACAGTATCCTGCCTTTTTTTTTTGGGTGACAGCAACTTCATGGACTCACAATTCCTAGAGATCTGCACAAAGGACATATTTTGAAGCAGGCCTGGGTCTTTTAAGTGGTGTAAATGTGGGTAACATTGGTGCCAAACCCACAGGTCAAACGAGGGATCTAGACTAGTTTGTTTTATTTGTTTTTCTTTCTACATATCCCCCTCCTCCCTCCCTCCCCTTCACTATTTCTTCCACCTCCTCTTCCTCCTCCCCTAGCCCACCCCCCCCTTTTTTCCTTTTTTTTTTTCTTGAGGGAAGATGGGTTGTTTGGGCAACAGTAAGACTGAAGACCAGAGAAATGAGGAGAAGGCCCAAAGAGAAGCAAACAAAAAGATAGAGAAACAGCTCCAAAAGGACAAGCAGATATACAGAGCAACACACAGACTACTACTTTTAGGTGAGTTGGATTTATTCATTTGTGTCTTCATTTCTCTGTTTTAACAGGCCAGGCCTCTTGAGTTTGCACAGTTGAGGCTGCTTCCTCCCTGCATAACCTTCTGGGATGTTGTTTTGGGAAACATTGTCAACAGTGTGACTGCCATTGCATAAGGTTTAAAAATGCAGCTCTGTGCTGGGGTTTCTAGCATGTGGCTGTCAGACTGAAAGACTTCAACTGTCAACACCAAAACATGTTGTAGGTAGGGTCCATTAGTTGGTCTGAGAGTACACAAAGATGTAGCATTAGGCACATCAACCCAGACAACTGTTGCCAGCGGTTACCATAAGA
Source organism: Zenarchopterus dispar (assembly GCA_028564865.1). Lineage (NCBI taxonomy): Eukaryota > Metazoa > Chordata > Actinopteri > Beloniformes > Zenarchopteridae > Zenarchopterus > Zenarchopterus dispar. The sequence continues at coordinate 3,503,223 of JAOWBL010000022.1, read as the reverse complement.
TTAACAGCCATTGGCTTCAATCAAATATGGGTTTAGTGGTTTATATTTATAGAAGTTGTGCTTTTTTTTTTTTTTTTAAACATCATGCTCACTTTAGCTCGTATCCAGATTTGCGAAACAAATGTATCAGTTTAAGGGATATAACCTGGCAATAAAAATACACACTATGAAGAAACTTAACATTTGTGTGTGTGTGTGTTTGTGAGGTAACTGGAGGTGGGCTGAGTCTCTGATATCATACAAGAGACAGAGTATCTAACGTTTCCTACACAGCTCTCTTCTGTTCCCTTCTTGTACTTCTATTCATAGTTTTATCACTTCTAAGAGATTGTGCTGTTCTTTGTAAAAATGATAATATTTGATTAATCCGGGGTGTTAAGGGTTCATGGTGTGTAGCAAGCCAGTATTTCTTCTGGGGAGGAAGTTGTGGTGGCTTTATGAAAGCTGGACAAGACCCACATGGAAACCAAAACAAAGATATGTGCTGTAAAGTTAGCTCCCTTTTGTAGTGCACTATTATAACTGTAGGCCTCCAGTCTGTTTTCGCTTGTGTGTCTGCATATTTTGGAAGATATTTTTAAAGAGTGAGCTAAAATAACAGATTAAAGGGTGGGTCACAGTTTCAGCCAAGTGCAGCTGACAAAAAAGGTACGCTTGACCTTGTTCTTGGCTTGTATACATGTTTAGTGTCAGGATTTCAACCATAACGGTCATGACAAGAGTTTATGTGGTCACCGTAAACCAAAACATGGTGTATTTGTCAGCTTTTGTGTTAAATGTAGTCAGTTGTTGTAAAAAAGCCAAACAACTGTAACCCAAATGTCAACCATGTTTAAATATGTAGACCATTGTTGGTTTGTATTGAGTTTATAAATTTTCATTGATTGACCTCTGGTTTAACTATAATCTGAACAAATATGTTTATATGTTTTTGACCCATGTTTGGAGGCTGTGTGTCAGTTGAAGTGTGATTATTGCAGAAATAGGCAATGAAACAGCTTGTGATTCACTAAATGGTAATAGTAACCCTCTGACCAGACCCTCAGTAGTAAAGATGGTGACTTCTCGGGAATGTATGTAAAAAATTTAAATAGACAAGTCCTTTGTAGGTAAATCAAACACTTGCAGGGATTAAAAATTTACATTCTTGTGCAACATAACCACAATTTGTTATTCAAAGTTGTAGTTGTGTGTGCACAAAAGCTCTGGAAATGTTTGTTAGCTGGTGATATAGGCCTGCTTCTGCAGTTATCTGTTATTTAGGTGTTATAAATCAAACCAATGGTGTTAAATCCTGCTCATTGTTGGAGTTCAGGTCCTCTGCCTCGCCGGTCGTGAACAAATAAATTTGTTTAGGTATGATGCGTTTAAAAACTGACTTTATCTGGTATAATGTGATGAATGTTGTAGATTCTTTAGGGCTGACAACATCGAGCAACAGCCTAAACACATCTGTCTAATCTAATGAAACTTCCCAACGGTTTAGATGTTTTTTGTCTTTTTTTTTATTATAATGTGTTGGAGAAAGTCACCCAACAACACATTTTTAATTAGGAGATAAACAGAAGCTCTAAAAGGATTAGTGCAGTTTTAAGGACTCTTAAGTTAGGACCACACTACTGTACTTTACTAAATAAAGCTTTTATTCTTCCACGTATTTGTGTTTCATCAGACAGTAAGAAATGGGTTAAAAATTAGGATTTGGGAGAGAAATTGGAGCGCTGACTTTGTGACATGATGTCATCAGTCAGATTTAAGGAATATTAGTATAAGTTCATGTCTTGTTGACTGAATCCAGACTAATCTCACCACAAATGCATCTCACTGGTTTGAAACACTAAACTGTCTTTGTATACACTTGATCTATGATACCATACTGTTAACTCTTAATTCTGTTCTTGTCAGACAGGTTTTGTTTGCTTTCATATTAAAAGAGTTGCATAGCTAGCGTGCAAAACAACAAAGGATACTATTATTGTACAATTTTGTATTGTACTTTGTTGACACGTACTTTTAGCTTGAATGAGATAGTTTTGTTTGGTTTTTTTTTAACACTTGGGCTCAGTGTGGATCCCTATTGTAATAAATTAAAGTTCTTTGATTTAGAAAACATCATCAATTCTTTAGCTTCAACTCAAACGTAAAGCTACAATTGATGTATTTTTAAAGTAAATAAAAAGATGGGTGACTGAAAAACAGGCCTGGGACAGGAAGGGCATTGGCCAGTGCAGAAGAGCTGCAGCGTGTTAACGCTGAACTTTTGTACCTAACTCTTTGATAGTTGTGCATACTGCAGGTTTGACATGACTGTGCAAGCGCTGCGAGTTTCAGTCTCGCAGGCGACTCGCATTTAAAGACCTGCAAGCGTGCATCTGACTGCCTGGCAAGGACGCACACCAGCAGTTTCATGTTGTTGGCAAGCAAACAGAATACACACAAACTGTGTACAATACTGTGGCTCTGATGGCAAAGTAAGGATGCTTCTAAAAATAATGCCAACAATAGTTCATATGTTTTTTTTGTTTTTTTAAATCATCAGTTATTTTTTTTAAATTATAGAAAAACAATTTGCTATTGAGTGTGACCTATGCCTTTTTAAAATAGGCATAGGTCAAGTTTGTCAAGTTGTTTTGAAAACTCTGTGGTTGAGGATTTTTGAAGAAATGTCCTAGATCTTCTGTGGTTTCGGGTTATCTCCTTGTTCATCTCGTCGCTGAACGTGGTTCCTTTAGCTCTAGCTGTCTAATTGTGGTTGTTGTCGTGCGACAGAAAAAGTCTCGGTTGAATGATAACTCTACCTGATGGTATCGCACAGTAATATAGATCATAGAAAGTGATCATGTCGTCCTCTTGTTTGTATTTACACTCCACTGACATTTTCTCCACAAAGTCATGTAATGAGATTTGTTTTTTGTCAGAAGTCAGCCGCTTGCTTTACTGGAGGGACAGGAGTCTAGAAATTTTGATGCAAGGTGAAATCCTCACTGTACAAGATCCTGCAGCTTTAGTCAAATGAAATTTATATTGAAAAGTGTTGGAATAGCTAAAAAAAGAAACCTCTTGAAGATCAGTCACATGACACTGGTGTAAATTACAGACAGCATTGCAAACTTGATCCACTATAACATCCAGAATCATACATGATACACCTTTAGTGGTGACCTTCCAGGTATACTAGAACACTTTTTTTCTTTGTGAAATAAGGCATTAGATAATAAGGTAAACATGTAAAATACAGTATAACTGGAAACTGCCATGACAATATGAGTTATAAAATAAAAACAAATACTTTGGGAACATGGACTTTAGACAGTAAAATGCCTTGTTTATCACTAGGAAAAAATAAACAAATCTTTTATTTGTGCTTCAGCAACATGGTTTTAATAAAAGAAGAAGAAGGGGAAAGCACCTGGCAACAATCGCTAAATTGTCAATGAACCAATTTACTAGCTTTGAAATGTTCATGAGTGTAGGTCCCATTATGCTGCAGATCAGGAGTGTCCAACTCCTGTCCTGGAGGGCCGCTGTCCTGCATGTTTCAGGTGTCTGCTTACGTCAACACACCTGATTCAGATTAATGGATCGTCCTCGAGGGCTGCACAAGTCTGTAAATGACAACAGTCATTTGTCTCGGGGTGTGTTGAAGCAGGTAAACATCTAAACCATGCAGGACTGCTTTAGATCTTTCCCTGCTCCAACACACCTGACTCAAATAGACTGATCAGTCAGGTGTGGTGAAACACGGGACATGGAGGGCAGAGGCACCTCGATGATTGGGAGTGAAGAAGACTGAAATACCAGCTCTTGATAATTTAGTTGAACATCTTCATGCTCCCTTAAAACATTTTCTGTAGTATTGGGTAGAAATTAAGTAAACTAAATAGCAAGTAAATGATTTAAACACAAAGAATCCATCTTAATGGCCAAATATATTTATTACTGACATTCAGAGTGAATACATGGCGCTTAGAAATATAATAGAGTACTGTTTATTGCAGTATTTTATTAGGTTTTATGATATTTATATGGCATGTGTTGATACTGTGACGATAATTTTCTGATATATTGAGCAGCCCTAGTATTTAACACCATCAACCCTTCTCTTTTGATTTTCTCATGAGGAAAGGCAACATTTAATCTAGAAATTAAAACTTACTATCACAGTGTTTTATAAAATAAGCCTAATTATTATTTCAGTCATGACTTGCAAGATGGTCCTTGCCTCTATTCAGTTTCCACGCTTCAAAAATATTGGGAATTGATAAGATCGTATTGATGCTAATTGATTCTGCTTATGTACCCGTTTATTATTATTTTTTTCAGATTTCCTCATCAATTCCAGACAGTTTCAGTGACGAGACAAACATGAGTACTTCTGAATTAATAAGTTTGAAGGTGTACAGTACTGATTTGTCATTAAACTTGCTGACAGTTCTGCGGTAGGATTTGTTTTCAGTTCCCACCTCTAGTTGTGTATGAATTTCTTTTTTTTGTCCATTGAAAGGGGTTCAGTAGAGAGTCTTCTTTTAACTCAAATAGTTGCAAGAGGGATTTAGTCATGCACCATGCTTCTATTTTCATAGAGGATGTGCAACTTCTGCATATTTATAAATTAGGTTTTTCAGAGAAACTGTTATTGATATTCCAGCTTTGTGTTGATGAGTATATCCGTGCTCTTCTGTCCATTATCAATAAAATTTCATTCTCTTTCTCAGGAGCTGGAGAGTCAGGAAAGAGCACCATAGTGAAACAGATGAGGATCCTACACGTCAATGGCTTCAATGCAGAGTAAGTGTGACATAAACGCGCATCCTCTGTTGAAGATTCAGAACCGTGAAGAGTTCTGGAAAATCTCAGGCTGAATTTTTTTCTTCTCACACACAAAGAACAGCTACCCTGAAAAATCTGTCAATATTATACCATCAAACAGTTTCTTTTAACTCTTTTTTTTGTTTTGTTTTTTTAAACTGGGAGCCAGTGCTAGAACCACTTTAGAACCATCTAACCTTCTTCAGTTTCCTTTTTCCCACCAGACAGGCAGTTGTGTGTATCCTGATTTATTTTTTTTATAAGAGTTATGCAGTACAAGGATACAGTTTATTTTCACAGATCAAAGCATTTGTCTTTTATTTTTCCTGCAAGCCGTAGTCTTAATATTGCTGCTATAAGTTTATAAAAGCTGTAAACAACGGTCTGTATTGTGAACAACCCGCGTTGTTTCGCTATCAACCGACGTTTCTAAAAGCTGACTGGTATTTATAAATGGTGTCTGCTGCAAACTGGATTTTTACACATTGTTTTGAACTGGGTGTCTAAATGCCAGCTGGAGATATTGAAATACCCAGTTTTTTTTGTTTTTTTGTTTTGTAAATGTTTATAAGTTAAGCTGGAAGTTGATCTTTCAATTCTGCATACTTTTTGTCATCTGTCCAAGTTCACAAGGTTTCAGGAAAACCCCTTTGCAGATATGTGCAAAGGGGTTTGTTAAATGTTGTGTCCACGCAGGCTGTACACAATATGACAAAAATAATAGTTGCTGGATACCACTGCATCTCTCAATTTATGGTGTCTGTTTTGACGGGAAGCTGTGAGTAAATATACTATGTTTCAGATCAGTATTGACCATTACGAGTAGGATTACAAGGACTTACAGATGGTATTATTTTCTTTTCTTTGGTACTAAATGTTCCTCCATGAACCACAAAACTCTGTCTCCCACACTGTTGACACAGAAACCAGTGGACTTTTTTGGGTCTCCGCCAGCTTTCATTTTAGCCGAAGACAAAAAAAAAAAAAACAAGAGGAAGCTATTGTGTAAAAAAAAAAAAAAAAAAATTTAAAATACAAACTCTGGGTCAAAATGCGTAGTTGTTGTCACCATGCTTTTCAGCTCTTTTCTCAGGCCAGTTGTCATGGAAACATGATGCTGCGACAAGCTTAATCTTGACCACTGACAGCACTGATCATTGTCACGTGGTTTGTGCTGTGGCACTGGGGTGAAAACAGCACTTATGAATGCAAACCAAACCAACTGGAAGATGATACAATCTAAACTGGTGAGGACCCGCCACAGGTGTGCACCAGCTTACGTGAAAGTGACCCAAGTTTCATACCTGGAAAAGCTCAAACAGGCCTTCACTGCACCCACCTTCATTTGCTCCTTGCTTCATGACCTTTCTGCCTTCAGTTTGGTCTTCAGTAACTTAAATTATGCTCTGATGGTTTGAGATCAGATGACTGACTTGGCCGTTTAAGGATATTCCATCTCTTGGCCGTCAAAAACTCTCTTTCTCTTTCATTTTTAGGGCTATTTTCCATCTACACTGTGAAGAGCTACAGGCTTCTTTTAGATGTTTTCTAGAAAAACCAAATCTGGCCTTGCACTTTGTTATAAACCCTCTATTTCCACACCCATGACGATGTCTGTGAACTATAGATTTTGACAGATACATTGACTTTTTTTAGTAGTGTTCTTGACTTCTGTTGATGTTATTTAGCAGTTTTTCTTCACCTGAAAACGATTCTTCAGTCACCGCCTGTCGTAGTCGTTCTTTTAATGTTGTTGAGCTCACCAGTGTTTCCTTTCTTTTTAAGAATTTGCCAAAGGTTGATTTGGCCACACTTAAGGTTTTTGCTGTCTCTTATAAATGCCCCCCACCCCACCCCACCCCAGCCTAATGATGATCTCTTTCAGCTGCTTTGAGATCTCTTTAGTCGTCATATTGGGAGCGTCACTATGTGAACTCAATGTCTGATATCAACCCCAAATCTTTTATCTGTATGATTTAATTTGTCTTGAATTAACAACCTTTTCAGTCACTTGTCTAGATACTTTTGAGCCCCTGAAAATGGAGGTGCTTTGCTTAAAATGAGTGTAATTCTTAAATGGTAAATGCCATATTTTTGTAAAAATTTAAGCTGAAAGTCTTCAGTTTGATCACATTTCCATTGTCTTAGTTCAGATCCTCTGTGTTGTTAAAATCATAAAATTCTTGGCCGTTCTCCAGATGGAGAAATACTTCTGGACCTACCTGTATATCCTGATTTTTTGAGTCGGCAAAAGTCTTACTTCCTGCTCTGGAGGATCGCTCCAGGTGTTACAACTGATTTCCTTAATTGCTTCACTTCTCATTTATGGGATTTGCAGTGTTTTTATTCTCTTCATGCTTCAGCATGCATTTAATTAATGTTAGATAAATGCTCAGTTTTGACACTGGGCATGCAGCAAAGTTTTTTGTTTTTTTCCTTTTTGCTGGACCAGTTGTACCACTCCAACAATATTTCCTACCTAATTTGTTGGTGTTGGTGTTCGTTGGAGGTGGATGATCGTTGGTGTCTTGGCTTTTTTGAAACTGCTTTTTTGTGTTTTTTTTTTTTTTTTAGCTGATTACGCTTTTTGTTATTGTTCTTTCTTTTCCACAACACTTAGAAACTAGTTAACATTAGCTCCAAATTATTCTTTTTTTGGATTTTTAGATTCCTGGATTACACTCCTCACTCAGCTTATTTCATACGTGACACACATGTCATATGATTTTAATATCATATGACTAAAGTCAATTTGTGTAATTTTGACTGAGTGGTACAATGGGTTACAGTGAATTACGTTTGTTAATTCGCAACTTTTTAAAATAAAAACAAGTCTGTGTTATAGCTCAGTTGCTTGTGAGTCATCACATGATGAGCAAAGTAAAATATTTCAATGAGCAGGACAAAAGTAGACCAGTTTTGGTACATAAAGGGTGCAGTGATGCCCGTGATGAGATTTGGTGTGAATGTGGTGGCAAAGTCAGAGTTTTTTGGCTTATGGCCAAAGGACTAATGGTCAGATTTAGGATTGAAAGACTCGGCTGTCTTTGTTCTTTTAGGGGATGACTGAAGTGTCCTTGGGCAGGACATTGAACTGCTATCACCAAACTTCCAAAAAGCCTCCCCCATGCTTCACTGTTGCTTACAGACACTCATTCTTGTGATGCCAACCAAACCGTCACTGAACAAACCTCCTGTTGCCACATCTAAAGATTTTAAATTTTGAGCAGCTGCTTTAACTTTTCTGCGCCCCGTTTCCAATGTTTTTGTACATAGATTGAACCATTTGGCCTTCTTTCCACATCAAAGGTATGTTTTGGTTGTTTTTTTTTTTTTTGGGCCGGAGTTATCCCATGAAGACCACCCCTGGCCATATTTCTTCAAATGTTGATCTACCTGGGGTCCCGATGGTTTCTGAGCTGATGTCTGATGGCACTGCTAAACATCTGCCAATTTCAAAGGGAACTAAGCACCATGCACTAAGTTCCCTTGGCCAACCACTGCATCTGAGGTCCTCAAAGTTGTCCATTCTTTGTGCTTCTTTAAAAGAACTTGAACAACTGCTTTGAGATCTTTGCTTGTGACAGACCATCCCGATGTAGGATAGCTCCCTTGTGTGTCGTTGCTGTGATCAGTCTTGCCATTGTGTTTGATTTATGACATAAAACCGTCTTCCACAGCCTCACCTTGGTAGTAGAGTTTGGCTGTTTCTCGCGCTATTGTAAGCCGCCTACACAACTATTTCAGTTAATGACTGTGTTTCAACCTACAAATGAAACTGATGATCTTTAGCACCTGTTTGATATGACAGGTTAATCAGACACCTTATTATAATCCTGTAAACTGACTGTACAAGTATACCCTGATGACTTTTTTTTTTTTTTTTTTTAAGGAGAAGGGTGGTCACAAGAACAATTTATTTGACTTACTTATAGTCAAATAATTTAGTATAATTTAGTCACAAATTATACTCATTAACCATTAAAGAACATTATACTCCATGAGAGATGATACAGTATTTAACTGGAAATCCTAATTAATGTATTTTTAAACATCTATATGGTGTTATTTCGATTACAGACTTAGATTCATGCCGTTTTGTGCAAGAGCTCACTTAATTCTGACTTTTTCTTCTAGAGGCATTTTATTCAGTATACTTAAATTTCTGCATATAATCTTGAAGACCAACAAGTTTTTTTTTCTTAAGGCCACTGTTGACTTGTTAAAAAAAAAAAAAAAGGTCATTAATTGACCATTCGATTTAGTGGTCTCCAGCTGATATTATCATTGTATTTACCATTTGTATTTAAAACATGGAAATTGAAAATAAAATATAGATGGTTATTTAAACTTTGATAAACCTGAGACTTTTACATTAAAGTTGGGACAAAATATACAAGTCTACCAACTGTGGTGATACAATATTAAAAAAAAGAAAAGAAAAGGGGAAAAAGCAACTGGAGAAGCGATGCACAAAGGGACGAAGTTTCACTCTTCAGACTGGAGCGCGTACGCTACACAACCATGTGATTTATAACGGCTATCAGGTTGAAAATGTAAACAAGGCCTTTTCAATCTCCCTTCTACCTTGATAAACTCTCCTACCCTGTCTTTTCACTGGTTCGCTTCCCTTTGTTTGTCAGTGCACAGAGACCTCACAGGTAGTTTGTTTAGAAAATGGAGAGAAAACGGCTTCCTTTTTTAGAGACGCTCCAGTTGCAATTGTCTTAGCTGTTTCCGCATACATTCATGTTTGGAACAATATACGTTTATTTTTTATTTATTTATTTATTTTTAAAAAGGGGAAAGGAGGACCACGCTTGACTTCTGCTGTACTTTTTCTATAAAGTTGCATGGGGTTACAAGGCCTTTTCTCTCTTTGAGAGTGGGAATCCAGAATTAAGAAGTGCTATGGGTTTCTTGAGATGCAAATTTACTTAAAAAT
>JAOWBL010000022.1:3464894-3475343 GCA_028564865.1 Zenarchopterus dispar | reverse complement strand
ATATAACAAAACGACAGTAAGAAATTCGAAAGCAAGTCCTAAAATATAACGCTTGGGACAGCTTGACACCGAGCTGTGGCTTAGTCTCTATGGGGAAAAAGTCCATATTTGATGTTTATTAATGATATAATTTGTATATTTTCGTTTAACTGGTTTATTTCATGAGTCAAAAAACACTTGCTTCTGATCCTCGAACGCAGCCACGTAGCCCCGCCCATTGCTTACGTCACCACTTCCCTCCCTCTCGTCTCCTTTGCTAGCGGGGTTAGCATCTTAGCAAACTAGCCTTCAGCAGCTGTTGGTGGCAGTCAGCGAGTCAGTAGTCAGCCATCAATCCTGTCAGTTATCCAGTTCGTAAGTAGTCAGTCAGCCAGCTAGTCCGAGCCGAGCGGTGGTGCGTTTTCACATCTCTTTCCTCGTCTTTGGAAAACCGTTTTACGGCTGGGTTGTTTTCCTCGGGAGCCTATCATCCCTTCGGGCTACTAATAGCGGTGTAATATTCGTTGTCCTCACCGTCCTTAACGGGGAAGAAACTCTGGGATATGGCCAGAGCAGAACAAGTCCTGGTGCTGGAGCCACAACACGAACTGAAATTCAGAGGTAAGAGGTTGAAAAGCGGAGGCGAGGGCCGGAGATGGGAAGCTAACAGTTCACGATTTCCAACGTACGGATGTCTGAGTCTGACATTAGAGTTGACGAATGTGACGTAATTGATCTAGCTTTAAGGATCGATATAGCTAACTGGTGGTTTTTATTATTGCTCTTATATATTATATTTTTACAGCTGTGACAGATGGGTAGGTACTACGTGGTACGATGCTAACCATGTAGCTAATCTAACTAGCGGGGCAAACTCCACTCTCGTTGCAGCGTCAGGGCAGGCCCGCAGCGATGTTTTTTTTTAAATATAGTTTTGCTTTCAATTCTCTACATTTCATTCGCTGACAGCATTTGAAACACAGTTATTCATTTTTATATTTGACACTCGTCTTCTTCCCCGTGTGGTTTCTAGCACACACTTGCCAATAAACGGCTATTCTAGCATTTTCTACGTCCAGGGTGTCGGTTGTCTTTAGCCTTATTACCGTGCATATTTCTCAGTAATACGAGCTAGTGAGCTCTCATTCAAAGCTTTGTGGTTTTACTCCAACTGTACAAAACCCGAATTCCACCCCAGCTTTTCTGTATCCGGGCAGACTGATTATGAAAATGCAGATTGAACGGGTGTGCCACGGATAATCGCGTTTTGTTTTGTTTTTCCTTTCGTCGATAATTGGCTTTGGGTGCCACATTGATGTAGAAATGGGTCAAGTGATGCCCTAGCTGCTGTCTGGAGATGCTCACTGATCGATCCTTGCAGGGGTTTGTATGATAAGACGAGGCAAGGGGGAAGATGCCAAATCACTTGATGGTACACGGTGTGACATTGGAGCATTAAAACACGCTGTCAACTTGTTTCTGTCTCAAACGCATTACCTAAAGCAGAAGTGTCCAAAGTCGGTCCCGGCTGGCCTGCATGTTTAAGATGTTTCTTTGCATCAACAGACCTGATTGTAATTACTAGATAATTATCACTTGTCATCGAGGTCTGCACAACTCTGTTAATGGCACAGTCATTTGTATCAGGGCTGTGTTAAAGGACGGAAACATCTAAAAGCTTGGACGCCCCTGACCTAAAGTGAGCCCAAAATGCAAAAATAATGATCTTTTCATATAAAAGTCATTAAGGTTGAACAGTTGTGAGGGAACAATGTGAACAGTTTAAAATCTTACACATGCAAAGATTAAACATCTGTAGTAAGTTCACTTTTTGGGTATTATGTCATAATATTGTGCTCATGTTTTTTTTTTTCTTTAAATTTTGTTTAATTGCAATTTATATACCAAGGTGTGTGAGCCTTTCATACATGGATTCATTTATCCTTTAAAACATGTACACATTTTGAACAAGTTGTGTCTGAACTTGCAAGTGTCTGCTCTTTTCATCTCAACTAGTTTAAGTCATGCATGCAAATAATACACACCTCTACCCAAACAATCAAGCAAAATGTGTGACTTAAGAGGGCACACACACACACTTGTGTCAATGGTTTTTTTTTTTGTGTGTCTTTTTCAGGCCCATTTACAGATGTTGTCACTGCCACTCTGAAGCTCACCAACCCCACGGATAGAAATGTGTGTTTCAAAGTCAAAACAACTGCACCTCGCAGATACTGTGTGCGCCCAAACAGTGGCATCATCGACTCTGGAGCTTCCGTCATTGTCTCTGGTTGGTAACCATTTTTTGCTCAAAAGTGTGCTTTTACATTCAGGTATCTAGCTGTGTATGATACTTTTAAGATTTACTTTTTTTTTTCTCAAATAAATGTTGATGTCTTTTTATAGCCTTGTCATTGCTATCAGGATGTTTTGCTTTAGCTCAGTTCATTCATTTGAAGAAAACCACACTCCACATGTTCCTCTAACTGCTGAATGATGATGCATTTATGATAATTTTGCTCAGTCACCACGACACAAAAAAGTTCTCATTGTTTGTGCAAGCAAAGTAATAACATCACTCAATTAAATTTGTTGGCTCCATTTTATAAAACCCTTAGTGCTGCACAGTCAGCATTCATGTGTTGTGTTTTAGCACCAAAATAAATCTCTAATTGATGTATTCCTTACTACCTGTAGTAAAAAATATTATTGAGATACCTGTAAAATATTTGCAGATACATGATTACTAGTAGCTGCACAGAAAGATTAAACGCTATCCATATAACACTACTTCTTTTAAAACCTAAACTGTGAACTTGAAAACATTAAGTATTTAACAATATTGAAAGGGAATCCAGAAAAAGTAATAGTTTTCCACTGGAGCTTACATCTGTGATATGCTTTTCTATCTGTTGTCAGATATGTTTAATTGAGGCTAAAATTCAGTTGTATTGATCAGATTTAATGCCTTATATAGTCCTGGAGCATTAATGCAGCTTTGGCACTCATAGTGTGACTTAATGAATTGGCCAGATAATTTAAACAATGATAATCTGATACATCATTTTTTGATTTTAATATAGTATTAACAAAAATATTGATCATGTGGATTTATAAATATATATATTTTCAATAGAAGTAAGTAGCTCACATTTGTAACCATGTCATAAACAGAGTAGTGTCAATTCCTTTGCAAGCAGTGTCATATTTTTTCAATAAAGCTACATAAGTAAATGAGATTTAATGGTGTGCTCTTTTTTTTTTCTCTCTCTCTCCCTCGGACAGTAATGTTACAGCCTTTTGACTATGACCCCAATGAGAAGAGCAAACACAAATTCATGGTTCAGTCCATGTTGGCTCCCTACGACATGACTGACATGGAAGGAGTTGTAAGTATACACACACGGTTTAATTTAATTTAGTATGTTGCTGGGGATAGATCATTAAAATAAGATATTTATCTGTGAGGTTTTATTTGATTTTTTTTTTTTTTTTTTTTTTTGCTGCTTGTCTCAACAATTACTGAATCAACAGTAAGTCATCTTTTTCTAAACGTTCTTGTCTGCAGTGGAAGGAAGCAAAGCCTGAAGAGCTGATGGATTCAAAGTTGAGGTGTACGTTTGAGATGCCACTAGAAAATGACAAAACTGTAAGTATAAGTTAATCTTTTCATGTTTTCAGGTGTTGAGGCACAACAGTTGTGGTTTGTCACATTCTCGTAAGTTCTTCAAGTGCAGAACTTTTCCAGTGCAGTCTAAGGTGGATCTCTGATACGTCATTATTATTATTATTATTAAATTGGCCAATATGGGCCACTCTTCTTTTTAATAATAACAAACCATACCTAATTTGCTTAACTTGAATATATTTTTTCTTTTTTTAAAGTTTTTTCTAGTCAGCATTTTGCATTGCATCTTTTTTTTTTTTTTAACAAAAAAATGCATAAATTAAAAACAAGTTGAGCATTAATCCATTTGGCAGGAATTTATCAAGCAATGAAATATAAATCACAACCATCAAAATGGACTACAAACTGCATATATATATATATATATAATCCTTACTAATCATTTATGTGTATAGAAACTTAAACCTCGTACTTTATCAGTAGCATTTTATGGATCTTTTTTTTCTCTTGATGTCCTTTCTCCTTGTTGGCTGATTCCAGTCATTACAAAAGGATCGATAATCAGCTGTCCTATTAAATCAGTTTACCTCTTGTTTTTATGTTATCTTCAGTTAAAATATGTTTCTGTTGTGTTTAGTATTAGTTCAGTACTCTGTCCATCAGCAAAGCATTACCGTGTCTCCCATTACACATTTTACTTATTTATAATGTTTTGTGTGTGTTATCATCTTCCTCCCTGCCACGTCTTGTCTCTCCACTCTGTTTTTCTTCTTTTACTGTCATCTCACCGCCTGTCCCATCCCCACCCTTACCGTCTTTCCACAGCATGAGAGTGAAAGCAACAAAACTGTGTCTTCCTCTACTTCTGTTAAGACTGAGCACTCTGTGCTGCCCAAGTCAGCCAGTGCCTCGCTGGACGACGCCGAGGTCAAGAAGATCATGGAGGAGTGCAAGCGGCTGCGGACGGAGGTGCAGAGGCTACAGGAAGAGAACAAACAGATCAGGGTGAGACACACTCGGACAAATAATGTGCATCTACTTTCTCCCGGGCTTGTCAAGTATCTTCTGTTGAGCGACCTCGGCAAATTAATTACGTAGTTTTATCAGAAAATAAAAAAAGGACCGCCTTGAGTTTCTCTAAAGTCATCTCAGGAGCATTGTTTATATTGTAATTTCCTTCCAAATCATTTGGTGGAACTCAAAAGATGTTTCCATAAAATGTTTTTTGAAATATCAACTGTCCACTGAGAACATTTTTTTAGCACTGGTGATACTTGTCTTTCAGACATAAAATGTGTTGATTTTCTTGCCTTAGATAGAGCAGTTACGGTCTCACTGACCTGCAGCTGGACTTCGTCACTTGATGTAAAGTCAAATTTGGCTTTTTACTTTAAGTCATAAAGGAACCCATAAACTCATGTCAGGACCTGTAGCGGCTCCTCAATATTTGCATATCCACTAAAAAAGAGATGAAGATTAGAAGAAAAAAAATTATCTTAAATTAGAGAAATATTTATGACATCTTTGACAGCACTTGAATGTAACAATATTACATCTGCTTAAAGGAGATCAGAGGAGTAACAGCATTTCTGTAAAGCCCACTGTGTAAAATGACGTAAATACACCAAAGTAACACCTCTTTATTTATTGAACCCATTTTTTTTTTAAAAGTTTTGTTTTATGAGTTGCATATTCACATTGGGGTTTTTTTTCCTTGAAAACTTTACCTTTAAAAAAATCTTGAATACAACTACCTTTTTGGCTCATTTCAGCTCCTCCTCTGATTGTGATCAGACTTTGAACACATTAACCAACAGATAACCTGTTGCTAAAGGCAGACGAGGCTTCTCAATCAGCAGCTTTTGCATGTTCCTCTCGGTGAGGAGACGAAACAGTTTAGTTTCGTAAGAACTGTCCGGTTGTACTACATCCACGTAAACATGGATTCAGTATGCTCACACGGTGTCGACGGATCATTCTGTGAACTGAGCAATTTGTTTAACTCCTCTCCATCACAGGAGGATGACGGTTTGCGAAAGAGAAAGCTGACATCAGTGGCTGCTCCTTACGCCTCCAACACAGCCATGAAGGACGAAGGCCTGAGCACCCGTGTCCTGGCGCTCTGCTTGCTCTTCTTCGTGATCGGAGCCATCATTGGCAAGCTGGTCCTGTAGAGACAAAGAAGGACAGAGCACAGTGACGCGACAGATGGACGGATGGACGGCGGGCTCAGGAAGACGCGTGTCAGCGATGGCAACAAGGATGTCTTCTGGGTTTATTGATCTGTTTCCTGGTTTTCTTTAACATTTATGGCAATATGTCACGATGGTCTGTTTGGGTGGCAAATATTTGGAAGTTTAGGAAGAAAACAAAAGGAATGCAATCCCAAGTTAAAGAGCGTAAGCATTTTTGTCACAAGTCCATTTTATTTTTCTTGTTGTGAAATAACCACCACCTTTGATCTGTTCTTTCCGTCCATCTCTCTCCAAAATGATCTCTTCCCCCCCCAACTTGCACAGGTAAAGATTAGTGGTGTGTGGATGTGGCTTCACGCTGGCTGAATGTGTCGTCTTTCATTGATTCTCAAGTTTTAAAGTTCCTCACTCATGTTGTATTTAAATTCTAATAATCTCTCTCCCGGTTATTGCTGATTATCTCCAACGAGAGGCGAACACAAGTGATCAGTGAAAGACTTCTTTTTCTAAACTTTATGTATCGTCTTCTAAACATATATGAGCCAGTAGAAATGGCGCGTGCGTCTGGTTGACTTTGCTTCCCGCAGGAGTGCTGACACGGCTGCGTGGGGACGTTTTTATGTGAGGAGATCGCAAACCGTGAAACTACAAACCGTTTTAGAACAAAGAAAAAGGGGCTTGCTTCATTCAAAACAAAAATTTAAAAATAGCTGTCATCTGAACAGAATTCCTGTATGCAACATATAAAAAAAAAATGGGGGTGTTTATTGAAAATCAAAAGCTTTTGATGGTTTCGGTTTCTGTCCTGACAAAGCATTCGTTTAATTCATTTTGGGCCATGAATTAATGTGTGACTCGGTAAAATCAAGACTATGATAATGACTTTCTGCTGCTTCGTGATCCTTCCTTATCGAAATAACAAAGCTGTAATTTAGTTCAGAGCATCCGTTTCCAGAAGTTTATAATCTGAGGTTCAGAAAGTTGGATTAGATTTAAAAAATTGAAATCCATGGTTATTTCATACAAACCAAATTCTCTTTTTTTTTTAAAATTCTATCAAGAGTATATATAGACAGTTTTGGACACTTTGTTTTAATTTTGTCTGTAGAGGACTGAATTTGAGACCTCTTATGTATCACACCTGTTTTCTTTATTACGTGTTATATCACATAACTTTGATGCTTCTGTTGTTTATAATGTTCAAATGGACTATGCTCACACACTGCAGCCTGCATGAAATGGCCTGGATTTATTACAATTGTTTTATTTGAATGTTGGAGATTGTATAATCAAAGAGAAAAAAAAAACTAAGCTGTCATTTCAGAAGGGACCATCTTGAGTGTGGTTTATAAGTTTTTGTGTGTATTTCCTTTTGATTATCATTTCCAGTTGTTTCCTGTTGAGCTCTGGCCTTTTATGAGATAACACGGCTGTATTATTTTGGCTGTTGGCTGACCATCTCTGCAAACATGGTTATTTAAAAAAAAAAAAAAAAGAAAGAAAATCAAATGTGCATTTTTCATAACCTGAGGGAGCTCAGAGAGTAAAGACGTGGATGTCTGTGAAGACTGATTTGTGAATACACACTACATTAAAGAAAACAGTCATTGGCGCTTCAAACCACGCCTGCTCAGATAGTCTCAATATAATCACAGTCATTGGATACTCTTTTTGTATGTACATAAATACTCAGTGATAACTGACAGTTATTAACATGATGTAATAAAGGCAGAAAGTAATTCCACGACCACCATGGATCATGTAGCATCATAATGAATTAAAATTCATAAACCCCCAACTGTTTCTCTGAGAAGTCTTTTTTTTTTTTTTTTGGTTGTTAGTACACACATCCAGTGAGGTATGTGTGTAGCTGCTAAAAAAAAGTTTAACTGCAACATAAGGAAAATTATGCTACAAGAAAGAAAGTAAAATATTTAGGAAAATGCTCTAAGTTAAATTTGTATTTTTGACTCCCTAGATGATCATTTTCTTTTCCTTTCACTGCTACCTTCAAGGGTCACCACAGCAAGTCATCTCCAGCCAACCCTATCCTTAGCATCCTCTTCTCTCACACCAACCACCTTCAGGTCCTCCTTCACTGCATCTATAAATCTCTGTGGTCTTCCTCTAGACCTCCTTTTCCCATTAAATTCCCTATCCCTCCTGTATACATGTCCAAACCATCTGAGTCTGGCCTCTCTGATTTTATCTTCAAAACATTATATATATATATATATATATATATATATATATATATATATATATATATATAAACTGAGCAGTTATAGGTATAGACAATGGTCAAATAAATGGTCAAATACTTTGGCGACCTTGAGTGCCATGAAAGGCGCCTTATAAATAAAATGTATTATTATTATTATTAAATAATGCATTTTACATGTCTTTCTGAGAAATGCCTCAAATTTCAGTCAGAATGCCTGATATGTATTTTACATATCTTTCTCTTAACCAAGCATTCAAAAAAATGGAATAGCGTAAAACGTTTTTATCAACTGTAGAAATACTGTATCTATAAATACCACGCACCCATTCTTCTTAATTGGAAATAACTAATTCTGATGTCAATATAACTGGAAAGGCCAACTTATTTCTTTAATTGTTGGAACATTATTGGAGCTATCAGCTTTCCTGCATTGATTATTAATTTCGTTTTTTTTTTAAGTTCCCTGTCACTATTAAGAATAAAAAATGTAAAAACTGATTATTTAGAAAAAGTATGTGAATCAGTTCTTGAACTGAAACAGTTTTGTTGGGATGACTTGTCAAAATATCCTCTACTTCTGTACTTCTCATAAGATGTTACAAAAACTCTAACTGAGATTGTTCTTGCTATAAAATATGTCGCTTCAGATTATGAATGTATGAGTTTCTTTACAACCTCTAGATTTTACACGCAACTAAAACGTGTCATGGGGTTTGTGGTGCGGACGCGTTTGTTGCAGTTGAGTTAGTTGTCCAGCAGGCGGAGACAGAGACAAAAAAGGGTGACGCCCACCCCCGTCGTTTCGCCTGACGTCAGTGGGCCTAATCCAGGAAGTAGAAAAAACAACAACAATCCTTCCAGGTTTCAGGGGCGAGGACTGTCCTAGAAGCGACGGAGCGGCTTTCAGGGTTACATTTCTCCGGTGGTTCGTTTTTTGTTTATTTTTACTAAAGTAAGTTTTTTTGTAGTATCTTAGATATGTCGTTGTTTGGAAAGATATTTGGAGGAGGAGGCAAAGGAGGAAAGGGACCGAGTCCGCAGGAGGCGATCCAGAAACTCCGAGAGACGGAGGAGATGCTAACCAAGAAACAGGAGTTTTTAGAAAAAAAGATCGAGCAAGAACTACAAATAGCTAAGAAAAACGGCACGAAGAACAAAAGAGGTGAGCTATGGGGACTCTGGTACCTTCTGGTGTCTTTTCTTGCGTCTTAAAAAAAAACCCAAATCAACCATCAAAAGCCAAGCGTTAGCCACCGCGTTAGCTGAGCTGGCTAAGTTTCCAGAGCTGTCGTAACTGTTGGCAGCTTGACTGAGAGCCTTTATCTCGGCCGTGGTCGCCACCTGACATAGGTGGATGTATCATTTCTGAAGAGGTAGGTCCTGTTTATGATTATGAAGTGGAGATGTATTTTTTTCAGTGACGTATGGCTGGTTTAATATTTTTCCCGGCATGCTTTTGGTGGTCTTCTTTTCGTCTGATTGATGACTGATCACTGTACAACTAGAACAGTTAGTTAAAACTCTCTGCTGGGTGATTACAGAAAGGCAATAAAGATATTGACACAGTCTCTGTTGACACAAGCTGAGCCATAGTTATTACTGCCGGACTAGTGGGCGTGTTTGCACCTTGATCAGGACCTTCAACAGATTGTACTATTGATACTTGTGTTACTTAAGTGTCGTATACTGCTTTTAGGTATTTGTTTATTGAAATTTCTGACAAAACAGGCAACAACATACTATAGTTAAGTTGGAGTATTATTTGGGGAGCATGGGGCATAAATCAAATTTTAAAGCCACTATATGTAGTCATACCCCTTCTGACCATGTGGGGGCAGCATCCCACAAACAAGTTCATATGTTAGCTTCTACCTTAAGACACAAAGGATATCTTTCTATAATCACAAATGAGTGAAGAAAACTTCTGTTCAGTTAAAACACTGAAGATGAAAATACTGTTGAGTGCCCTCTGAGGGCAATGACTCTTGTTGGTGGCAGGTCAGACTGCACCCTGTTGTTAAGGGCAATTTTTAGTGGAACGAAGATATAGCATTGTTAAAACATAGATCTACATGCCCCTCATGTGGTCAGAAGAGGTATTGCTTCATAAAGTGACTTTAAAATGTAGAACTCCTAAAATTATAACAAAACTTGAGCAATCTGGTGGTCTTCATCAGAAATAACTGTTTTCTGATGTTCTTGTTTTTAACCCTATTTGTACCTGTCACTCTTGAAGAAAGACTTTATCTCTGTCACCTCCAGCTCTGCTTCCCGTACTGTTAGAAAACATAATTTTGAAAAAGGAACATATTATAGTAGCTATAATTAATATTAGTATGTGTGTGTGTGTGTGTGTGTGTTAAAAAAAAAGTTGAAAAACTGTTGAGAAGGGATTTTAGCAGAGAGAGAAACTTGACTGAAAC
>JAOWBL010000022.1:3452697-3464794 GCA_028564865.1 Zenarchopterus dispar | reverse complement strand
AATTTAATTTGTCTGGACAAAAACTGCTCTGAGAAAATATGACACAAGATGATATTTGAAACTTTAATGGGGGCATTGTCAGTAGTGTTTATCTTTGAAATTATATTGATCACATTCATGTGATTATAGGTGTGGAGAGTCTAACAAATGGCTCCTCCCACAGCTGTCAAGATGAAATGATTAAAACCTCAACAGTCTGTGGGGGGAAAAGCTTTATTCAGCTGTTTAAAAAAGATAAACAGACGGTTCAAACTTTTCACAATGGTTTGATCTCAGCTCAAAAAAAAAAAATAAAATAGGACAGTTGTAGAAGTTTTACTCATTAGACCCAACTATGAACACTTTATGTTGAACAAAGTTTTTCTTGATACTCTGGCTATACTAGCTACTTTTCTTTGCATTTTTTTGTCTTCTTAGCGGCACTGCAAGCCTTGAAAAGAAAGAAGCGTTATGAGAAGCAGCTCGCTCAGATCGATGGGACGCTGTCGACCATCGAGTTTCAGAGGGAGGCTCTGGAGAACGCCAACACCAACACTGAAGTGCTCAAGAACATGGGCTTTGCTGCCAAGGCCATGAAGTCTGCCCATGAAAACATGTAAGAGGGAGCAGCCAGTCTCAGCTGGAACAGTGAATTAACTTGTATCTACATTAAATATACATGATAAGCTAATACCAAACCAGTAAATACTGTAAATTCATTTAAATGAATTTTGATGCTTTAGAAAGTAAAATATGTAGAAAACTGTATGCAAAAAAAAAAAAGAAGCATTTTCAGATATTTTACAGCCCACATTTTAACTTTAGTTTATGTCAGTATTTACACCGGATTGCTAAGCTTTTTTTTTTTTTAATGATACAAGTGTGTTTATTTTTTTCTTCTCACATACCGCTCCTCTCCTCGTCATTATTTCAGGGACATCGACAAGGTGGACGACCTGATGCAGGATATTACAGAGCAGCAGGAGCTGGCCCAAGAAATCTCTGACGCCATCTCGAAACCTGTTGGCTTTGGAGAGGAGTTTGATGAGGTGGGCGAACGCTGTCAGATGATCGGGGATTTTTTTTCTTTTCTAAATGCATATGGTCTTTAACTGATACCTATTTGTATTTTAAGTGCTAGCTGATTATTATTATTTTTATTATAAACCATACAAACTTTTAAATGCTTTCAGACCTGAGAAATCTGATCTGCAACTGAACAAGCTGAGTTGCTATTTTTATTCACTAAAAGCGGCTGCCGGAAATAATTAGCTGCAGCTCATAGGAAGAGAAAAAAACAAAAGGCAAAGAAGATTCTGTATGGTTTTTTTTTTTTCCCCTAAAACTTTTTTCAGCAAAGGTGATCAGGTTCAATGAAAGTTCCTCCACAAACATGAAGAAAAATATCAAATGACAAAGAGCTTTACTGTGGTCATTTAAATCCAAAAATTAAATGAGTCATCCCTTAAACCCATGACGTTAGTGTGTTAGGCTGTACCTGAAACTGTCCCAGAATGGCTTCGTGTTCAGACTATAGGAGAGTGTGGACACGGGTGTCCCAGACCACCGTCAGTTTATTCCTGGACTGCATTTGTACGTTGCTTTAACACCACCCACTTGCGATCAGATTTCCTGCAACGTGGCTTTTATGCAAAGTCTGAACAGAGTAAAAGAAATCAGTCTTTCCTTTTTTTTTTTTTTTCTGTATCTGGATAACAGTTTTCTGAAAGATATAACCTGCAGATAAAAATTTAGTAAAAACTTCATATAAAAGTCATTTCTCTCGGCTGCGCATTTGATGCATTTTCTGATGAGAAGAGATATTGGTGGAATTATCGATCACCAGCCCTGCAGATCAAAAATCTGCAGGCTCTGCTTGTTTTTATGTGTTGGACTGAAGCTGGCGCAGGGTTGGTAGTCTACTGGAGCAGAGCTCAGCCTTGTTACCTGCCAGCATTGTTTCCAACACACCAGTCTCTGTTAGTCCGCCTTTGTGTTTCCTGAATCAATACTCTTCCTGTCAAATCAGCCCTAGTTTTGAATGGTCTTATTCATAGACCATTTTACCACAGCTGATGGTATTTGGTCTCTGGGATGATGCTTCATACTCTGAATACACTCTTTCTCAAACTCTGTGTCAACTGACTTGAATTCTGATCCAAGTGGGACATTTTAGTCAGATTCAAAAACATAAGGATCCCTGGAGTTTATCATGCTCTAAGATTATGGTTCATAAAAAGAGGGAACAATGCAAAATGTTGTATTTTCCAGCAGCTCATGATGTGTCTTATCTTCGACTTTTCTCAGGACGAACTCCTGGCAGAGCTGGACGAGCTGGAACAGGAAGAGCTGGACAAAAACCTGCTGGAGATCGGTGGACCGGAGAACGTCCCTCTCCCCAACGTGCCTTCTACTTCATTACCTTCCAGACCTGGTAGGGAAATGTTTTTTGTTTTTTTATTTCAAACTTGGATTAGAAAATCTCCAGCTTAGTGGACTAAAATATTTGTTTCTTAGCAGTTGCAAACACTTTTATTTCTTTCCACCTTATAGCCAAGAAAGATGAAGATGAGGACGACATGGAAGACCTCCAGGCCTGGGCGATGGCAATGTAAACCCAGCAATCGGCACATCATACTCACATCAGAGAGGGAAGAAGAAACAACAGTCAGAAATGAAAAGACTGAGAAGTTGTTTGGTGTTTTTTTTTGTGTGTGTCTGAGGAGAGTTGTCTATTTTGTGCAACACTACAAATAAGCGACGATGCTGTAGTCTTTCTTTTCCTGTTCCCAAACACAAATCTAGAGTCTCAACAGATGCTCTGTCCACACTAGTCAGACGGGCTCTTTTATATTAAACTAAAGCTCTGTCCATGTATCTTTGCAAAGTCACCTAATTATTTTTACCGTTGGTTTTAATATAAAACTAGAAGTTTGTGGTTCTTGTACCTGGAAGGGGCATTTCAGTAGCAGCGGGGTTTGAAAAGCACCGTTAATGTTATAAAGCTCCATCCTGATATAAATGATGTTACATCAATAAGTGAAAATTTTCATGAAAGTTAAACCCTCAAAGATTTATTTCCAACTAATAATTTTGTTTTCTTCTTCTTTCTTGGGAGTATGCCCTGGGTGAATAATCCCTGTAACTGTATGTTTTCCAGAATCCTAACCTCTTTATTTTGTTTTAGGCTGTGTGCTTTGACCCTCTTCGCCTCTTCAACACCTGTTGCCATTTCTGCGACTTTTCCCTCCGACCCTCACAAGTGGTTCTTGTAATTTGGTGTAAATATCCCAAATGTGTGTCTTTTTTTTCCATATACTGTAATTCTGCTGTGGCTGAGTGGTTCAATGGAGGTTGTGTGAAGCATGCAACGATGAGAAGTCACAGTACAGATCACACCGCACGGCTAGAGAGATGTTTAATCTAATGTTCTGTACCTCCTGCTCTGTCTGTCTCGCTCCTTCTCCTGACCGTTTTGTTTCAAATTGTATATTGTTAGAAAAAAATAATAGTAATAATAAACTATTGTTCCACTTTATTTACTTCATCCAGAGGGAAGTGGTGGTTTATGAAAGATCTGATTATACTCTACTGCATCTGCATTTTGGAGTTTAAACAATTAATTGTTAGTTTTTCAAAGTCATGATGTATGTTTTTTACATATAAAAAAAAAGAAACGTAACAGAGGGACTGACAGACAAGCATGTTTGCATTTCTATGTTTTATTTATCCAGATGAGAATATTATTTGCAAAATCATTAAAAGGTTTTCAATTCTTTTACTGCAGTGGAGGCTTCATCTTTTCACTTTGTTTCACACAAAGAAAAAGTTTTCTCACAGAATCATCAAATAAATCTTTCGCCAAAAAAAGGCTTTTATCCAAAGTGACTTACAATTGAACAACTGAGCATGCATCTTTTTAGGATCCACACAAGAAAACACCACATAAAGAGTCCTGTGGGAATTAAACCAGAGACCATTTTGCTGCAAGGCAAAAGTACACACACACACATATGTATGTGTGTGTGTGTGTGTGTATATATATATATATATATATATATATATATATATATATATATGATGTCATCACTATAAATCAAAATTTAGCATGGGTAATGATAGTTCAAGGGGTAAAATTTCAAATAATTTACTGTCCTTAAGGCTATGGTAAAGGGACTGATTTCTTGATAATACAAATATATAAATAATTTTGAGTATAATTAAAGGATATATTTAAGAGTGTGTGTATATATATATATATATATATATATATATGTATATATATATATATATATGTGTGTGTGTGTGTGTGTGTGTGCATTTTTAATTTTTTTGGGGGGGTGAGTAGTTTGTTACTCGTTAAAGTAAACTATGTTACTTTGTATTTGTATAAATATTAAGTAAGTATTTTTCAGTTACTGTATTTTTACGTATTTCGTGAAAGAAAGAAAGAAAGAGAAAGAAAGAGAGAGAGAGAAAGAAGAAGAGAAAAGCGGCTCATAAATATTTAACAACACTTTTTCTCTGTACAGTTTCGGTCTTGAACACTTCCACGAACGCGCTGTCGCAAAGTAAAAACGTCAGGAATTGGCAACTTCACGCTTGCGCAGTGCAGTCTGACGCTGATGCAAGACATTTCCAGCGCAGAGGTGTGGGACCGATCCAGAGACGAAAAGTAGACTTATTTTTGTCCATTTTCAACCCGCAGACATGTCAGGAGACGAGGTGAGTCTTGTTGGTTGACCTGCCGTTTAATCCGGGTCCGTGTTGGAGCAGTTACTTGACTTCTCGGGTCGCGTCGGTGTCCAGGTTGACTTTGGGCCTCGGGTCCGCCGAGCCTCCCTGAGCGCAGCCGCTCTCACATGGCTGCAGCGAGCTAACGTCGGCCCGTCTCACACGTATCCACAAGAACACACTTCCCCTTCTTTACTGCGGCTTATCCAGTCGCCGAAATTATTGATACTCACTTTGTTTGTGTGATCGCAGCGGTAGGATCAATCAAACCGAGCGGTTAAAGTGAACTATCCAGCGGTAGCTGGTTGAAGCTGCGCCGCTAACGGCCGTTATCTCTTAGCATCAAAAAGACACAGAGAATGACTCGGTTTATTTCTGTTAGACGCATATGTACCACAATAAGATTTGAAATGATCCACATCTCAAGCTAAATATGTAATTAAGATTGATTTAAGTTGTTAAATCTGTCACGATTTGAACAGCACGCGACACCAGTTGGAGCTGACGGTTAGTTTTTGACAAAACGAGATTTTTGTTACCTTTGTTTTTTGTTTGTTTGGTTGGTTGGTTGTTTTTTTTGACGGAAACAAAGTCGATGTCGTCCAGCAAGCCTGTATTATGTCACACAATTTAATCAGTTGACTGATACAGTCATGTGTCTTGATGTTCAGGATTAACCTGAGTATATTATTATTATTGCTTTTAAACCATTTGTCTGGGAGAAAAATACCATTTCCAGATTAAAATGTCACAAATATAAAGTAGGTCTCACCTGAGTGTCTTTACCAAGTATCCATCCTATATATACATGTGGAGAATGAGAGAGCTAAGATCCGGTGGGACTTCCAGATACAAATCAACAGGATGGTAAGCAGTAGAGGCCCAGATCTACCACACCAGACAAGATCCCAGATGCAGGCTGTGCAAAGAGACCCCTGAAACAGTCCAACACTTAACAGCAGGGTGTAAGATACTGGCAGGAGAAGAAGACATGGAACGCCATAACCAAGTAGTTCATATGATGTACAGAAACATCTGTCCAGAATATGGACTGGAGACCTCTAGGTCATATGGGAAACGCCTCCCAAGGTGGTGGAGAAGGAGAGAGCTAAGATGCCATTGGACTTCCAGATATAAACCGATAAAATGACAACGGTCAACCAACTGGACACTGTGATGATGGAGAGGAAAGCCGTTGTGGTCGACGTAGCCGTCTCCAGCGACGGCAACATCAGGAAAAAGGAACACGAGAAATATCGGGCTCAAAGAAGAGCTGGAGAAAACCTGGAAAGTGAAGGCAACAGTAGTGCCCGTGGTCATCAGAGCACCGAGGGCTGTTAGAAGTGGCTCCAGCAGGTACCTGGAGGAACATCAGACATCTCTGTCCAGAAGAGTGCAGTCCTCAGAACAGCTAAGATATTGTGGAGGACCCTCAAGATCCCCGGCCTCTGGTGGAGGACCTGAGATGATGAACAGCCACCCACCCCACACAGGTGGGAGATGGGGGTCAGTGAGGGAGGGTTTTTCTCTCTCTCTCTCTCTTGTAAACATGACCAACTTTTAATAAACTGTGATCAATTTTCATCCAAAACAAGATACTGTGTCCCATGTGAAATAGCTTACAGAGATTAAATACCAAGTGGAAGAGATTTGATGTTTTTAAAACAAAATAAAATACTGATTTCTACAGTCTTTGCTTCTAACAGTAAACGTGAGGCTACAATGTTACTTATCACAGTTTGCTCCATTTAAAAAAAACAAAACAAACAAACTTAAACTTATCCAAGAGTCGTGTTGGTCAGGTTTGTATCATCTTGTCAACAGTGGTAAACCTTTTTCCCCTTCTGTCTCCTTTTTTAGATGATTTTCGATCCCAACATGACCAAGAAGAAAAAGAAGAAGAAGAAGCCCTTCATGTTGGATGAGGATGGAGGAGAGGGTATTGGAGGGGAAGAGCCCAAAGAAGTGGAGACAAAGGAGGTAGAGCCTGAAGTCGTGGATGACAAAGAAGTGGATCTAGATGAAGATGAAAGCAAGAAGAAAGGTTAGAATGAAAACAAAGGTGCTTTTACTCATGGCTCACTTTTTTTTAGGGCTGAGTATCTTTGCGTTACCTCGAAGTTAGCTTTAGGCTCCAGTTTTTAAAGGATTTGTTAATATTTTCTAGAACCATCAGATGACTTGAATGACCTGAACTTCTTCAACCAGAAGAAAAAGAAGAAGAAGCCCAAGAAAGTATTTGATAATGATGTAGAAGAAGGTTTAAAGGTAAGTACTCTTAACGCTACTTGATTTGTGTGCATCATCATCATCTTGCTACACTTCTGCTGATGGTTTTGTGTACTTTTGGTTTCTGCCCTCACACTGATGCTGAATTTCACTTTTCACTGGTCTGAACCAGGAGCTGAAAATCGAGGGAGAGCAAACAGAAGCGATAGAGGAGGATAATCTGGATTTGATGCTCCGTACCAAAAAGAAGACAAAGAAAGTTGATTTTGATGAGGGCGAGCCATTGGAGAAAGATGATGGTAGAAATTAAATCACCATAATTTTTAACTTCAGAAAGGAAAGAAGTTGTCTGTGTTACAGGCTTTCTGCTATATATTTGCAGCGTTGGAAGATGATGAGAGCAAGAACAATGATGGAATTTCATTCAGCTCCTCCACAGGACCAGCATGGGCTGGTTCTGAAAGAGATTACACCTATGATGAGGTAGGACAGCCAAAAAAAAAAAAAAGAAGCATTCTTAGTTTTGTAGTGCTTTAAGTCACTATGAAAATTAAGTCTGGCATTCTGCCACTCTGCTGTTTATTTTAATTAGCTAATTCTCCTGTGCTTGTAAAGATATAACACAACAAACAGACAATGGAGGAATTAAAGTTGGTGTAACTCATATTTGTGTCTTCGTTTCAGCTCTTAAACAGAGTCTTCAACATAATGAGGGAGAAGAACCCAGACATGGTGGCTGGAGAGAAGAGGAAGTTTGTGATGAAGCCTCCTCAGGTGGTCCGAGTGGGAACCAAGAAAACCTCCTTCGTAAACTTCACAGATATTTGCAAACTGTGAGCCAATCGGACCACTTGCACCATTTCTACACACCAGTCTTTGTTTCGTGACAGTTCAGTTTAAGAGCTGATGTTTCGTTTACTTCCTCGCAGGTTGCATCGTCAGCCGAAACATCTACTCGCTTTTCTGTTGGCTGAGCTGGGAACAAGGTATCTTTTTTTTATTTTCACAATAATGTGAATTTGGTTTTACTTATTTTTTTTGTTGATGTTCCTGAAACAAATGACACATTGCTGTGTGCACTTTAATCAAAGCTTGTGTTTTTGTCTTGTACCTCTTAAACAGCGGCTCTATAGATGGAAACAACCAGCTTGTGATCAAAGGCAGATTTCAACAGAAACAGATAGAAAATGTGTTGAGAAGATATATCAGTAAGTACAAACCTTTTTTAAATATATTTGTATATAGTTAACTGGAGTGTGATTGTAAATAACGTTTTGGTTTTTTTTAAGCAATCTCATAAAGTACCAGTCTTTTTAAAAAAAAAAAAACAAGAATTCTGAATGTGTTAGTGGTGCAGTTTCTAAATTAGTGATTAACATGTAATCTTTTTTTATTTTATTTTTTTATTTTCCTCCCCTTCCATCATTTCAAACTCTGTCAACAAGATTAGCAGGCACATACAACAAATCCCTCTAATAACCATCTTCTCACCCCCTACAGAGGAATATGTGACATGTCACACCTGCCGCTCTCCAGAGACCATCCTGCAGAAGGACACACGTCTTTATTTCCTGCAGTGCGAGACGTGCCACTCCCGCTGCTCGGTCGCCAGCATCAAGACCGGCTTCCAGGCCGTGACGGGCAAGAGAGCGCAGCTCCGCGCCAAAGCCAACTAAAGGCCATGAAAACTGGGCTCTCCCTCCTCTCTCTGCCTCCATTTTTTTTCTTTTTTCCCCCCCTCAGAAGTTCAGAGGCCGGGGTTGGACCCCCGCCTTGGTTTACTAAACAGGACTCTCTGAATCGAACTGCGGGAGGGTTTGGCTGTTCTTTAGTTGTCAGATCCCGACCGGCCAGGCAGGGAGTGAGAAAATCTACAACCGACTGATGGGGTTCAGACACCATAAGCAGATGATGTTCACCAAATACACTGTTGGATTAAATGCATTCAGGTTGTTTGGTTGATGAATCCTCCAACTCCTAGGTTGTTTTTTTTTTTTGTTTCCATTTGCTGTGATTCTTGTTTCATTTAAGAAAAGCTCGATTGACCACGGCTCGAATCCTCTCTTTCTTTATCTGCTTGACACTCACCAGACATGAAGACTTCTTCAGATACAGAGTGCATTTCTCCACACAGCCAAATTATGTTAAGCTAAGATGGTCTGAAGTAACTGAGCTTTGTTATGCTGATAATTGTAGCCATTGATGTTTGTTTATACTTTAACTCACTCTGGCTAAACCTTGAGTTTATCCATGTTGAGATTGTTGTTTCTGGTCTCACCCAAGTTGTACAAAGTCCAGAATCATCTGCCCTAGCTTATAAATAAAAATAAAAGCCCACTGGACTAGAGCACAGTTACCACAGGAGTTGGTTTACAAAAGGTTCCCAACGATGGTTTTACAGGAGATGACTTCTGTCGGGGAACTTTGGCTGAAGACAAGAAGAACACTGTTAACATGTGGAGATAGTGAAACGAAAACTGTTTGCCTTTCGAGTGCTTTTGTAGTCATCTTGATTTCTAAAAATCAAATCAAAATATTTTTTCTTTTTGTTCCGTATCAAACTGATTAAAGAAATATGAAAATAAATGAAACTCATTTTGTTGGGAGGAGGTTTTTGAGATAATGGCAGCCCCGAAGAAGAGAAAAGTCAGGGAAAAAAAAAACTTAAGAGCGGGCAGCTCAGATTAGCTTCCTACTTGTAGGTTGTTCTTTTCCTCGGTGATAAAAGATCACAGCTCAGTTTATCCAGAATATCAGTTTAGATCTCATGATGGTTGACACATGACATTGGTTTTGCTCTTATTTGGGAGTTGTGGTGATAAGAAAGTCTGACTAGAAACATTTTAAAAACCTGGTTTTTACATTAATAAAATATTCTACTCTCTGTCTACTACTTTCCCTGATTTCAATTCAGATACTGTTGAATAGCGCTTATGTTTTGTCAAGAAAAAAAAAGTTGATGTTAAGACAGTTACTCAGAAAATAGTTATTGAGTCATTAATAAACCAACTCGAGGGCTGTCGTGATGTCTGACTAAAAAGGTTGCTTTTTAAGAATATGTTCCTCTTTGAAAAATATAAATTAAAAATGTTACTCTTCAAATGGCTGCACCAGAATTTCATTCACAGTTTAAGCAGTATTAATGTCAAGTTAAATTATATTGCACCCAGATTAATATTGAAGTTCACATTTACTTTGTTTTTAATTTTTGCAACATCAACATTTGACTACGTTAAGATAAAGTTGGAATTACTATGGGTGGCATAAATATTCACCTCTGTAATTTACCATGAGTATAAAGATAGATAATTTGTAACTTAGATCTGTAAAGCTGGCTAAGTTTAAGGAACATTGTATTTTCTTGACTGACACTTTTTTAATATATGGATTAGAAAATGAAAAGCACATAAAATGTTTGCTAAGCAATTTGTTTTTAATTAGAAATGTATTTATTCATAGGTGTAGGTATTTCAAAACTACACCTACATTTAGCTGGGATATAGAATAATTTTAATTTATATTCTAAATCTTTGAGATTGGTTAAAAACTAAGCATGCTATCAAGATATGTTTATGACACTGCCTTTTTATTTATTTTTTACTTATTCTATAATTATTTATTAATTTAGTTATATATGTGTGTGTATGCCTATATAGCTGATATCTATCTCTCTATATAATGTGCATATATGTATATATATTTATACATATACACACATACACACCTACATCTAGATAGATAGATAGATCGATAGATAGATCTAAGATGCCAAATATTTGGAATATATGTTAATCTAAGGGAATATTAAATAAAACAAAAAGATAATTCGGAACTTTAATTTGAAGTTCAACTAACGGAAGCTCTTCGTTTGTGACGTCACTTGATTGGCTGTTTCTTCGACCGTTGCAAGAGGAGAGCCAGAAGATCAGCGTTTTTTAGCAGAATAACAGTCGTGAACAACTGGAGGGAAGATGCCTCGAGTTTACATTGGACGATTGAGTTATCATGTTCGCGAAAAAGACATACAGCGATTTTTCAGCGGATATGGAAAATTACTGGAAATTGATTTAAAAAACGGGTGAGTTTTGGTGAAAACGCTTGTACAACTTTCAGCTGGCTAACGTTAGCATATCTAACGGCGTTTTGTTACGTCACGCCAGACAAAATACGCTCTTTTTGTAAAGCTGTTTTATTTCAGCACTCATATCGGCGTCTATAGTGTAAAAGTGTTTATTTGTTTGAAATGCATCAGGAGTTTAGTGTGTTTTATGCTTTGTTCTTGCGCGTGCAGCGGATGTCGCATGGCCAACATGGCGTCTTTGTACTTGTTTATTGCGGCCCAGACGTGGGCCAACCTAACTCGACTTACTTTTACGTGACCTAAACTTATTTTTTTCCCCTTAACTTCTCTCTCTATATAGCTATGGATTCGTGGAGTTTGAAGACAACCGGGACGCTGACGATGCCGTGTATGAGCTGAACGGGAAGGAGCTCTGCGGGGAGCGTGTTATCGTCGAGCACGCCCGTGGGCCGCGCCGAGACCGAGACAGCTACGGTGGGGGTTACTGGGGTGGTGGGCGCAGTAAGTGCAGACTATTACAAGATATCCTCTCTCTCCCTTCCCCCCGGGGTGAGGTTTCGATGTGGACTGCACAAAAAGCTTTTCTTAGTACTACATTATAATTGACATAATTACAAAAACGTGTTTTATATTGGTTAACTTCCATGTAATTGGGTACACTGTTAGTTCACCAGCAAGAATTAAGTATTTTCAAATAGTCGATTCTTCAGTGAATGCAAACATTTATTATTATTTATTGCGTTTGTGCAGTAATTTTCAGTAATTGCAGAAGTACTGATTGAAAACACATCTGCTCTCTGCCATATCCCAAGGGAAGGGACTTTTCTTACCCAATTTGGAGTGGTTTTAATCCCATCCTGCTGAACAGTAATCCTCAGTGTCAACTGAGGGTTGCTGACCTGCAGGTTGTTGCTTCTGATCACGGGTCATTCTGGATCGATCTGTGGCGCTTTTATTGGCTATGAGCAATTGACTGCGAGTCAAAGCGCCTGAGCCTAACATCTGTAAGTTGTAGGCTGTACAGTCGAAGTTAAAATTGTGAGAAGATAAGAATTATGAATTACTTTTTTTTTT
>JAOWBL010000022.1:3429113-3452597 GCA_028564865.1 Zenarchopterus dispar | reverse complement strand
AACATCTGTAAGTTGTAGGCTGTACAGTCGAAGTTAAAATTGTGAGAAGATAAGAATTATGAATTACTTTTTTTTTTGACCATTTATAGTATAAACTGTGCAACTATGTAAATTTGTCAATTTCAGATATGTTTGTTTCAAAAAATATTGTTAGTTTAGCTTTTGCTCGATCGTTGGGACTAAACTAACATTTTCTTGTGAAATGTGTATTGTTAACCTTGGCATTTATATTTTTTTTATATATATATTAAACATTAACAAAGTCCTTGATGTTTCAATTTGAAAGAGTCCAGTTGCGAGCTGAGGCTGAGAGTCCATTGAGGCTAAAGATGACTGGCTAAGATGACTGCCTGTCCCGTTTGGCCTTGGCTTTCACCTTACAATGTGTGTGTGACCTTTGCCCCCCCTTGATCCTTGGCTGACCTAACCGGAAGCCATGATGACAGCAGCCTTTTGCCAATAGACCAGGGGTGATGGTGAGGATTGCCATTGGTTTCTATGTTGACAGCAAACAGTGGATCGGCTCTAGTTAAGAACTTGCAATCTAAAGAAATTTTGTAAGTGCAAAACAGAATTTCAAATTGACATCCAGAATAATGTAAAAATTGTCGAGATTTAAAAAAAAAAAATCATTGAGTTTTCAATTTGATAGGTTAGCGTCCTTAACCGGAAGCTGTGGATGCCTCCTTTCTGTTTGTGTTACAGGGTTCAGACGTCTTGAAAGAACATCACTGTCCATTTTGTTTATGCAGTTAAAACATCACACTGTGATGTACTGAAGTAAGACAGGCTTTGTATTGCTCTAAACAAATACAGTGGTGTTCTTTGCAGCAGCGAACAAACTTCAAAATATGAACACAAACTTTAAAGCCCCTAAATCATAAATCTGAAGCTTTGTGGTTGATGGGATCAGAGGGATTCCTATAGATTTTAAATTTATTCCCCATGGACATTAATCTGGCCTGTTTTTTATTTTGATAGCCCGGACCAGTAGCTCTTTTGTCTCCAACAATTTAGCCTTTTCTACATTTTGTGCGTGCTGTCATTTTTAAAGGTAGCGGTTACAGCAGCAGGAGTCGTTCTGGCAGGGACAAGTATGGACCTCCAGTCCGTACTGAGTACCGTCTTGTTGTGGAGAATTTGTCCAGTCGCTGCAGTTGGCAGGACCTCAAGGTAGGTTTCTGGATTTAACTCACCCCTTCTTCTCCATGCCTATAATACGTCCACCTATTTAAACAAAATTTTGAGTATATATTGTTCTCCACTTTTTATTGCAGGACTTCATGCGTCAAGCAGGAGAAGTCACCTATGCAGACGCTCACAAAGAACGTACTAATGAGGGAGTGATTGAGTTCAGAACTTACTCTGACATGAAGAGGGCTTTGGACAAGCTAGATGGTACAGACATTAACGGGCGTAAGATTAGATTAGTGGAGGACCGACCTCGCAAGCGAAGATCCTACTCTGGAAGCCGTTCCAGGTTAAGCACATTATTCACTCTTAAACGTTCGTTTACGAAATATGTGATGGTCTCAGCTATTTGAAGTATTGCATCTTTTGTGTTTATGCACAGATCTCGCAGTCGTCGTCGCTCCCGCAGCAGGAGCCGCAGGAGTTCAAGAAGTCGCTCCAGATCCCACTCCAGGTGACTGTGGTTATTTTGAAACAGGATTTTTTTGAGTAGATTTGTTACTCATTAACACAAGTCATTTGACTTGTGTTTTGTGCAGCTACACAAAACTTGGGCTGAAGTGTTTTTTTTTTTTTTTTTCCTATTTATTTTAACAGGTCTCGTTCCCGTAGCAACAAAAGACGTCAGCATTCCCGCTCCAAGTCTCGCTCGAAATCGGGAGAAAGGAAATCGCGCTCTCGCAGCCGCAAATCTCGCTCACAGTCTCGCAAGTCCAAATCTCGCTCACAGTCACGCAAGTCCAAATCTCGCTCCCGTTCAGCTGAACGGAAATCAAAGTCTCGTTCAAAGAGCCGTTCTAAGGTAAAGTCGGAGCGCGATTCACGTAGCAGATCGAAGGAAATGTCTGGTGACAAGAAATCCCGGAGCCGTTCGGCTTCCCCCGTCCAGAACGGAGAGGAGGAGCATGTTGAAAAACCCGCCACACGTTCTCCATCTCCACAGGAAGAGGATCGTCGTTCCAAGTCGAGAGAGAAACGGTCAGCTTCCCGTTCAAAGTCCCGCTCAAAGTCCCGCTCAAGATCTCGCTCGAGGTCCAGATCGGCCTCTCGGGATTAGTGTAGGTGTCAAATAGCAGTTTTCCTAATCTTGATTATAATGCTGTACATAGCGAGCAGTGTTGTAATACCCGAGTTCCTGACGCCTCTACTTTTCTTCAAGTGTCCACTTGTCTTTTAAGAGTCATAGATGGATGTACATTGGCCCTCCTACAATTTTTTTTTTTTTTTTTTTTTTCAAATTTATCTGCCTCTTAAATTCTCGTATTTTGCGGTCATTAAAAAATTTCAGTGTGGCCAGAGTTGGGTTTTATACTGCTCTTTTTTTCTCCCTCATGGTTTAGTGAACTCTAGTGTTGTGTAAGAATGAGTTTGTCAGATTAGTTCTGGTTGTTTTAACCACCATTATAAGAGTTTTTGATCTACTCGTGCTGGAACCATCATCGTTATCTAAGGACTCCTTCAGCCAATGTTTCTGAGGAAAGTAATGTTTGGCTGCAGTGCTGGAGTAGCTTTTCTTCTGACTTCATTTACTCTCAAAGAGTTGAATAGTTTTGAGTTTGTGATGATGGAGCTTATATTACAAAATTAATGATTTACAAGAAAATATGGGTTTGAACAAGTTACATTGCTTTGCATTTGACGTATGATCCCCCTTTTTTTTCATTTGCTGTACATAGTCTATTAAAGGTAGTTCTTAGACACACTTTTTTTTTCTTTCATAAGTCTTTTATAATTTTTATTTTATTCCCAAATTTCACTAGAGATTCAAAGCCTCAAATGCAGTGTGTTGTCCTGTTTCCCAAAGTCTATCTTTATCTGTTTTCTCTTTCCCAGGAGTTAAGGATTGTGTTAAGCTTCTACTTATAAGAAAGCATAATTTTTTTTAGTTTTTGAAGTTGGAGGGTGCATGCATTTCAGATCTGGCTGTGGTGGGTATGCTTGTGCATTCATAAACAAAATAATGCAGCCACTCCATCCTGGAAGTAACTTCTTCCTGATTACAATCAAACAAAAATATTGTTTTTGTATGTTGAATTAAACAAATTAATTAAATCTGTGTTGCGTTGGTTTGTTTCGGTCAACATAACGCCTGACTGCAGTATTTGCATGACCTATATCCCGCTAATTATATAATAAATGCAAAGTCAGTAAAGGATGGTGACCGGTGAAAGTGAACGTCATTGATGTCATGTTGATGTAAACAAAATGCACATTAAAACAGCCCAACAGCGCTTGATCAGTCTGCAGTTTAATCGAAGGTTGAGTACATGATTATGAATATCCAGAAGAAGTAAACTGCAAGTCTCTTATGGTTTTATTGAAACAAACGGTCTGTGACTAGTCAGTGGGTTGGCGCATGCGCAGTCAGACACCCGGAGCCGCAGGAGATCAGTGCTGGTAAGACAAATTTCAGTTCCTGAAAACATTAAATGCCAAATAAATTCACATTTATTACCTTGCTTAAACAGACTAATAAATAATTTAAATTACACTGGTTAAATGTAGCAGGCGTTAATCCATGTTTTATTTTTATTTTTTCTGAGGCAGAGACGGTTTTTCATTATGGAAGTATTCGACTGAACAGCTTTTTAAATGTGCATTTCATAATGGCAGGCAGGTTAACTGTCGCAGCCAATTTTTTTTCTTTACTCTTTAATAGTATACGCTTTTGCGTCGGGGTTATTGAAATACCAAACATTTAACGCTAAAAGCCAAACATTAACATTCATTAGAAATGGTGACGGAACTGGTGGCAAGGTGTTTTTTTTTTCTTTTCTTGTGAAAGGTTATAAATATATATATATTTTAGCAACGTTTGATAGATTGTTTTTCACAATTTTTTTAAGCTCATGGATTTCAGATCCTCCGCCATTTTAACTGAAATGCTGTAGTTTTTTGTTGTTGTGTGCGGACTTGAAAGCTTTTGCGTAAATATTGGTGTGTCACCATTGTTGCATTATTTCTCTGAAAGCAGTTGAAGCTGGAAATTCTCACTGGTCATGGGTTTTTGCTTTTAATTGAACTTTAAAATTAGGGTTAAAAAAGTTAGTATAAATTTTAAGTAAAATTTTATATATTATTTTCTTTCATTGACACTTATAATTAAAACATCAAAACCACTTATTGTTCTGCACAAACAATTCTGATGGAAAAAAGCAACCAGAAATTTCTTTATAAGTCTTATTTTGGTCCAAAATGTCCTTCATATTGTCCCATAATAAATTCGAGCTTCAGGATACATTATTGTCATACTTTGCTTTCCAGTGCTTCAGCGTAATAAACAGGGACTCTGATATGAGCTCCAAAGTGAACATGGAAGCTCAAGCCAAGGAACCGGACTGCCCTTCTGTCGACCCGTCACCCTCGTCTGCCAGCGAGACCATCCTCATCTGTGGCAGTGACAGTATGGCCAAGAGGACTCGGCCCCAGCCCCATACCACCACAGCTCTCCTGCTACCAGGTGAAACAATAAACCTGATCAGTCACCAGGTCTAGAGGTCATTAAGGGACCCCATTTCTCACAGTGGGGACTAAGTAGTTTTGAAACATCTTTACAGACAATTTGATAAGGTGTTCATCAGGGGCCTCGAACTTGAATCCTCAGTAGGTGCTATCTTGCAGGTTCTGGATCCACCCTTGAAGCAATGCATTTGAAAATTAATCCTCAAAGTGGAACATAGGAATAGTGGAGCCAGTCAATATTTAGACATCTGTATTAGCAAAACAATGCCATAAAGTTAGTTTATAAAGCTGGAGGCTTTATAAGAGTTTATTTTGCTGTTCATTAAGAACCCCAAACAGGAAGAAGCAAGTACAGAAATTAAATCTTTTGTTTTGCTTGCGTTCAAATCTGTCTGCACAGTTACTGTTGCCTGATCTAACTTATCAACAGTCTGGCTTTCCACTTGGATTTACACAAAGGAAAATGGAAAAGTTTATTCTTCTGTATGAAATGCTTTCCTCAGCTCCTGGTCATCAGAAAGTAGAGGTGACTCCTGCCGTTGCCATGGGCAACCCAGGTAAAGGCAGCAGGCCTAATGAGATGGCTGCGCCCACCTTGACAGCACAGGTGGGCACGGCTTGTAGCATCGTCCATGTTCTGGAGTGGAAGGAGGGGATGGCCATCCTGCCCAGTAGCAACCTCAAGGTGAAGTTACGTCTCTGAGCCAAAGTTTTAACTATCACAAGGGGGGAAAAACTGTAATACCCACTAAACCTAAATGTTTTGCTGTAGTTCTGTGTGAGCGATGTAGGAACTTTGAGTACACTGATAACCCCGGGGACCACCGGCGGCACCACCGAACCAGCAGCTGGCTCTTCTGGTAGATCCACTGACACAGAAAGTTCTCCTAAAAAGCCAGGTAGATCCCTGCACACGCAAGGCTGCTCGCTGCACATGCCTGAACTGTTAAGTATTTGCCTTTTCTGAATAAATAGTGTGAATAGTGTGTTTTAAGTGGAGATGAGCAACGATTACATCAGCTGCAGAAGAGCTCCTCTTGACAAGTAAAGAGGGTGCAGCTGCAGTTTCATGTTTAAAAATATCATGCGGGCAAAACTCTGCCCTTGTGAAGAATTATAAAGCCTTCTGCTAAACTAATAAAAGTAAAAAGTTTTTTTTTTTTTTTTAAATCATTCAAAAATTGGTTTTAAATTGGATGTGAAGTGTTTACTGTATGTCTGTGTCTTCAGTGCTCACATTGTCTGTGCCAGAAGTGTCGGCTCCTGTTAGCACCATGAGGGCCGAAGTGGTGGAACCGGAGCGGTTGGTGCCAGTCAAGCCTGAAGTTCTGATTGGACCAGGACAACAGAACCATGATCCCAGAGCTCAGAGGAGCTACACGGAGGAGCTGCGCCGAGACCCCATCACTGACAAGTATGTTCCTAGCAGCTTCCCTCTCATCTGCGCTCACACTCCTGTCTCCACACATGCAAACACACCTGCTCCACTTGACTCCAGGAGAAGCGTTGGTGTCGAGAAGGTGCCAGCAGGGGGGAGGGTCCCCTCCCTCAACTCCGACCATCTGAAACCCATGAGGAAGAGGAAGAGAAAGGAGTACCTGAGTCCATCTGAGGAAGACTCTGACCTTGAGGGCACGGTGAGCCGGCAGCTTTATTTTCATTTAACGCCCAGATGAAGCCAGATGTTCTAAAATTAAATGCAATAAAATAAGATGAAATGATGTTGTCATTCCTTTGGATGACAGAAAATCTTTGTGTTTTTTAGGATGAGAAAACGGATGACTCTAAAGCAGATGGCCGACATATCAGAGGAGGTTGAACACCATTTACTTGTATTTTGTTTTTTTTTCATGTATAATCTGTTATCGCTTTTCACTTCTTTGGTCATTTGTTCATCTTGAAATGCTCGGCCATTCTTTATTATGATAGATAAATGATTGTATAATCAAATTTGGCACACTTCATATTATTTAAATAGAGCTGATGCATTACATCTTCGGGGAGTGTAAAATCATCCAGTGAGTTTACGTATGTTCTCCATTTTCTTTTCATTGCATTGCGTCCCTTTGTTCAGTTTCCATACTTTAAATTTCTTTGGAGATTAATTTTATTCAGAACTGACATATAAAGTCAGAAAATCACTAATCTTCTTTAACCTTATACTGACTTATTTTCTGCCATCATTCATCATTTACTCATCTCCATTTCCTTTTCGTTACTTTGATTCAAACTTGTTCTAATATTCTCAAGTCGCAAAAGCCCGTGATTTGAAGTAACGAACTGATTGGTATCTTTGGTTAAGGTGGGGACAGTAAGACAGAACAGTGGACATGGGCTCAGTATCTAGAGGAAGCCAAAGCTGTTGCTGCTCCCAACAAGCTTTTCCAAGAGGTATTTTTGACTTCTTCTTGCTACCATGCAGCTCTGCCTGCATCTGCAGAGGATCAAATCTAAAGCCGCGAGTAAAGGAGGGAAGGAGGGAATATTTACCTGAGACAAAGTAATGCATGCAGTCAAAGGCATGAATTACCATCTTTAGTGTTTAGTACTAAATAATGTTGGAAGAGTCTACACAGTTTTTAAACGTCTTTGCTGAACAAATGTCTAAGACAGCTTCTTGTAAAAACTATATTGCAGCGTGAGATTGGTAAAACCTTAATCTCCACTAGTATTTGCTCTATTCTCATCTTTCCTCTGTCCTTTGCCTTGATCCAATTTCCCCACTAGGATATATGTGCTGACTTTGTTTTATTCTCCGCTGGACTGAAACATTTGCTCTTTTATCTAATGTGTCCAGTCGCAGAGAGTGCCCACAGTGAAGAACGGTTTCAAACAGGGAATGAAACTGGAAGGCATCGATCCGCAGCATCCATCCATGTACTTTGTCCTCACTGTAGCTGAGGTGAGCCCGACACAGACAAACAAGGTCTACGCCTCTTTAAGAGGAAAAGAAAAATCACTTTTCTCACAAACTGGCCAGCATGCGGCAGTAGTTCAGTCATGCAACACCTCATCAAGGCCGGTTTGGTTTCTCTAACATGTGGCGCTGCGTTCATGCAGGTCTGTGGCTACCGCCTGCGGCTTCACTTTGACGGCTATTCTGACTGTCACGACTTCTGGGTGAATGCCAACTCACCCGACATCCACCCCGCGGGCTGGTGTGAGAGCACAGGACACAAACTGCACACTCCCAAAGGTCAGAGGTGACAACACTCTGTACACGGCGATGGTTCAAAAAGCACATCCAATGTCATGTCATTTCACTTTCTTCTGACTTCTATTTATGATTCACACCAGAGCTTTGTGCCAACACCATAGTATGGCTTCATAGGTGGCTTTGTGCTTGGATATTTACTTTTTCACAGATTAAACAAAGAGTTAGAGTATTAACTAGTGTTGTGCTTCGAACGTGTCATAGTTTGGATTTTTTCTCTCTTTTCTGGCTTCTCTAACTTATTCTTCTTTCTACACGTCTGTTTAACTGATATGAGAGTTGTTTAATCCTTGCTTATGAAAATTATGGAGATATTTACCAAAATGATGATAACGACAGGAATGAGTCAGTGTTTTGAGCAATTCTTCAGAAGCTAAGGAGTATGTACTCAAAAGTTTTAGAAATATATGAAACAGGTAGATATATATGCGTTAAAGTATTTGACAAATGGGTAATATACATATCAGTTTAATAAGTGAATAAATAGTTGATGAGTCTAATTGGCTCTGGGTTGTCATGGTTACAAAAACTCTGTAAAAGCTATAGATTTAGATTAAAATGAAATTTTAAATGAAATAGAGTGAAATTGGTTCTGGAAAGTTCATGGAAACTTTCAGTACTTTTAAAAATGTAATTAATAGTGATAAATCCCTTTTAATACAGTAATAAATTAAGAGTTTTACACACAAGGACATATGGTTTTGTTGGCAGCAGTATGATTCAA
The DNA here is from genome assembly GCA_028564865.1 of Zenarchopterus dispar. Classification (NCBI taxonomy): domain Eukaryota; kingdom Metazoa; phylum Chordata; class Actinopteri; order Beloniformes; family Zenarchopteridae; genus Zenarchopterus; species Zenarchopterus dispar. The sequence goes on along the minus strand of JAOWBL010000022.1, from coordinate 3,444,006 downwards.
ACACTAGAAGTCACTGCTCTAAATCATTCAACTGTTTTCCCAAAAGTTTTAGTTCTTTTAGATATTTCTGTTTATTTCTGTTTGTCCTGCAGGATGTAAGGAGGAGGAGTTCACCTGGACCAACTATCTGAGGATGACTAAAGCTCAAGTTGCTCCCAAAGAACTTTTTGCCAGTCCTGGGAGGGCAAGTACCAGCATACTATCATTTATAGTAGTTAATATAGATTTAGGGCTAAGAAAATGCTAAATTCTTTCAAAAGTGGTTGCAATAAAAAAATAAATATGCACTTATGACAGAAAATAGACTTTAAGTTTGTCACTGATGGATGATAATAATAAAAACCCACTAGAAGGCTGCTGAGATAAATCACCATCTATCCAAACCAAATATTAAATTGTTTTAGATGAAACAAAAATCAAATAGGGATGCTGTGAGAAAGAAACACAATCAGATTAGCCACAGTTTATCTTGTCAAAGCATTATAAAACTCTGCTATTGGTTTTATTGATTAGTGAATTAAAAGACCACAATTCTAAAGTTTTATTTACTTATCAAATCATCTCTTTGATGGTGAATTAATGTGTCTCTACAACCAAAATTGGATTTACCAGGTCATTTTTAATTATTTTGTTCTTTATGTAGATGGATGTGAAATGTGGGTTTGAGATAGGAATGAAGCTGGAGGCAGTGGACCGCATGAACCCCTCCCTCATCTGCGTAGCAACAGTCACCGACGTGGTGGACGACCGCTTCCTGGTTCATTTTGATAACTGGGACGACACATACGACTACTGGTGAGCCACAACGTCTTTGCAGGACCTTTGAGGAACAAATTAAGCATCTTGATTCAGAATTATAATTGAGTTAATGACACACTGATTCAGTAATGATCAGTTAAAGAAATCTAATACAGTATTTCTTATGATGTTAATTATAAAGTCTTGTGAAATCCTTTATAGAAGAACAAGGATGTGCAGAGATGGTACAGACTGCAAACTATTGTTTTGAGTTATTTCATATTTAACGAAAGGATGCCGTTTAACAGTTTAAAACATTTCAACACATCTACAAATCTAAATAACAGAAAAACCCAGTAACACTGCCTCATTTTTAATTTTTAATTCATTTTAATTTGATTAGAGAGGTTCATAACTGAGTGAAAGAACCCTTTTTTATTAGAGTAAAAGTACAAATGAATTAACAGTACTCTTTCTCATTTAAATCATTCTGCTTGAGTTTTTAATGTTATTTTTGTGTGGTCTTTGTTTGCCAATTGGGAAGGTTATAAAATGTAACCATAGTAACAGTATCAGCAATAAGACATTGGCCTTATTTTTAATTCTGTCTCTACTTCCCAGGTCTTATTTTATGATGCTCATTCAAACTGTATTATGACGATAACCAGATTTTTTGTGAATTGTTTGTGTAATCGGAAAACATGAATTTTGATGTTTGAACTTTTAAGTTCTGCAAAACTGCTGTCAATCAAAAGAACCTTGACGGTGTCAAAGGACATCAGTCATCTCTCATCAACTCTGCTGACACAAAATTTTCATGCAAGTGCTCATAATACCTAATAGCTACCTATAATACCTCATTCTTGATTGTGGATTTTTTTTTTCATGTTCTTGTTCAAATATGCAGGTGTGATGCCAGCAGTCCGTACATTCACCCAATAGGTTGGTGCCAAGAGAGGAACCTCCCCCTCACACCACCCCAAGGTGACCGGCATGTTCCCTCGGGTTAGGGTTCATCCACCATGTTCATACCGTGCTCAGTTATGTTTCCTACCCTTTACATTTTGTTCCTTTCATATCTATAAATCTGTCATACTGAATATATACTTGCGAGCTTGGCAAATAAACAGATGAGGTTTATATTTAGAAGATTTTCTGAACAGTTTGACACTATCCACTTCAACTAGTTATCCTTACAATTATTATTCAAAATTGTAGATAAGTAAATTTTCATTTTCTTATCTATCTATGCATTATTGTTGTTCACAAAACGTGATTTATTTTTTTCCTCCGACTATATCAGATTACCCGGACCAGGGCCAGTTCTCTTGGTCTCGGTACCTTGAGGAGACTGGTGCCAAGGCTGTGGCAGCTGACGCATTTAAAGTGGTGAGAAAATGCAATAAAGTATTTTTTTTCTTTTAAATTTTACTGAAGGCATTCAAAATCAAAGAGAGCCCAACATTTAGGCACGAAAACAACAGTTTACATAATAATCTTTACGTGTTGTGCAGTTAAATCTGATTTCCCATCATGCTCTGCTGTGTCTCCAGAGGCCAGCCCACAATTTTCAGCCTCAGATGAAACTGGAAGCTGTGGACAAGAGAAGTCCTGGTCTGATCAGAGTGGCCACAGTGGAAGAAGTTGAGACTCATCGAATTAAGGTAATTGACAGTGTGTGTGTGTGTGTGTGTGTGTGTGTGTGTGTGTGTGTGTGTGTGTGTGTGTGTATGTACACTGCTCATCAGGCGCTTACATACTGGCTTTTCTTTGCCCTTTCCCGGTCTTGGTTTCTGTATGTAAGAGCCACTTTCCGGAAAGGCGTAAAATCTGATCGCCCCTTTTATCCACCTCCCTAACAGACAAAAAGGCATGAAAAACAATTTTCTGGTCACTTTGTGCTTTTGCGGCACTTTCACAGGGATGCGGAAGAAGAGTGAAGTGAAACTTTTGTCTGCGCCACACATTATTCTTATTCACTCGCTCTAAATAGTTTAACAGTGCTGAACTGGGAAGATGCAGAAATAAGAAAACTTCTTACTTTTTGAGGAGAAAGTGAAATCAGGACCATCACCTTTTTAACTGAGTTTATTTACCACTTGTCATCATATCTTTATCTTGATCCTTTTATACACACTGAGCCGTTAGAGCTTTTATTGTGCTTATACAGTACTTATTTGTGTTAAGTTCGATTCCTGCTCCATTTTCAGATCCATTACGATGGTTGGAGTCATGTCTATGATGAGTGGGTGGACTCGGATCATCCAGACATCCACCCGGCAGGCTGGTGTGAGGCAACCGGTCACCCTCTAAAAGTTCCTCCACGTGATACCAAAACACAGCAACCACACGGTACCAACCAACATCACATCAAGTTTTTTTGTACATCATGAAAAAAATCAGACGTTGTTGTTATTCAAATCAATTAGTGTTGGGTAAGGTTTATATTACGGTACAGGATAAGCTCAATTTAACCAGTGGAGTCTTATGTAACTGATCATTAATTCACAGATATTTTTTTCCAGGTGTGACAAGTATAATGCATGGTACTGAGGGTGGTCTATTTTAAGATTGTCTGAGGGTTTTTGAACAAAATACTGGGATTGGTTTTATATGTAACTGTGGATGCTCACCTTGTTGTTGTAGGTGTGAGGGAGCTTCCAGCTGCAGGACAACCCACCTACCCCTCCTCTGTTCCCTGTAAACCCATCAGCCACCCAAGAACCAACAAGTACAGCTTCCACAACAGGTTGGCACTAAACTCACCTCTTTCACCCTCTCTTCTTCAGTGTCATATGTTGGGTTATTTAGCATAAATGACACCAAGTTCTTTTTTTAATTTTAGTTGTGAAGGAATCTTTTTTTTAGGAGCTGTTATCTATCTCTTGCGGTTTTTAATCCCTACTGTAGACAGAAACCACCTATCCATTTATTTTCTATAGAAATAAGGTGGACCATTACGGAATAATACAAAGACACAAAGAAAATGGTGCTCAGTTATTTTCTTGACCACGGATAAATATGAGCAGAGTTTTTTATTTATTTATTTATTTATTTTTGTTAGGATTGCTGTATTACATTGCTGTCACAAGTGGGAGATGGTCCACACCTACAAGCACTTTTAATCCTATTTTAGGTCAACAAAATGCTTTAAAAATGTGTTTCTTTATCTTCCACTGACATAAACACTTCTACAAATGCAGTTGTACAGCATGCTAACTAACTGACTAATGCTGACAACATAAGTGGTTCCGATAGCGTTTTATAACAAAACTCCTGTCATCTTTGTGTCACCAGTGTGGGTCTCAGCTGTTACAGAGTAAAGGTCACTGTTTGAAGCCAAGGGCTCCTCAGCCTCTGCTTTTATATTTTGCACAAAGGTAGATGTTGAGAATCTCTCAAATGCTTTTTGAGAGAATTGTGGGGTTGAATTTTAACAGTTAAAATCAAATAAAATGGGTATTATCACCTAAACCATAGCGGCAAGGTACCACTTAAAAGGAGAATGTGTTATAGGTGCAATCAGCTGGTTGAAGCCACCTGTGTGTTATTATGTAATTCAGTAGAGCAATACACAGACATCAGCATGAGATACAGAAAGACCTGCTGAGATTAACACCAAAGAGCAAAAAAGCCATCCTCATTACACCGCTGCTGTTCTCCGTTAGACATTATCATAGACCGAACAGAGGCCCTGCATTAGTGTGTGATTACACAGAGTATAACATCTATCCATTTTCTATACCCGCTTATTCCTACACAGCATAAGAGCATCATGGAGTTATCTTAGTGACGAGAGCATCATAAGTTGGAGCAGTGGGTTTACAGAATGTCAATCACAGTCCCAAACAGGCTCCACATAACCCCCCAGACAACTCTGAGGGGTGTGAATATTTTGTACCACGTCATGAAAATTTAAAAAAGGAATACATTTATTTTTAAGATGATTGATTGACTGTCGGCTTAGCCATTATCACTTTCCCATCCAGAATCGTAATGCTACCCTGCTTAGCGAAGCAATCAGCAGTTTTTAGGAGCTGAGCATCGGCTAAACACGACAGCAATTTTCAAGTCAACACATGCAACAGTCTGGCAGAACCTCTGTTTTTATTTTATTTAGCTATTTTGATGGAAATTGACTGAAGGGAGCTGGTAGCCAACACTAACTTTGATTCACATATGATGGGTGTGTTTCCATTAGCTTCCCGAGCAACCAATGGGTCACGTTACTTAACACTTAATCCATTTTATTTTACATTCTAAGGGCTGAACTTTCACACAGCTTGTGTCCTTTCTCCTTCTTGGAGGAACTTCCTTGTTACATGCTGCCCCCATGTGGTGAGAAGTGGTATTGTGACATAATGTGACTTTATAAGTGGAGAGTCGTGTGAGCCGTATAAAGTAGGGACATGTAGTGCCATAAATTTCAAATTGTAGCTAACAAAGTCCCACGTCTTCTCCTTTCAGGTCTGTAAGAAATAATAAAAACCCTAGCCCTAAGTGTTTGGTTTGGTCCTTCTGGGCTGCTCTACTAACAAGGCATTGCAACATACTGATGGGCCAAAGAGGCCAAAATCATGGTGTTTTTAGATGTCAACTTCTCACACAGAAGTAATGGAAACACAACAATTGTTATTTTTATTTCATTCCACACCAGACAAAATATATTTATGAGTACTGCTTGTCATTGTGGCCAATGAATTGTCCTCAGTGTTACTTTAATACTTGTAGCTGAAAGTATATGAAAGGAATATATGTTTAAAGGTAGTTCATGCTTTATAAGTATTTGAAGATTCTCAGAGGAAACTGTTGATGAAAGTTACATATGTTTTTTTAAGTTTGTTGGTGAAGGGTAATAAAAGATAATAGCTAATACTAAATTGTCATTCAAGTAAATATTTTTAAAACTGACTGTGCAGATTTCCATTTGATGCTCTGTCTCCGAAACAGGAAGTGTCCAACTCCTGGTTGTGATGGTTCAGGCCATGTGACAGGTCGTTTCACTGCCCATCACTGCATATCTGGATGTCCGTTGGCGGAGCGTAACCAGGGCAGGCTGAAGGCAGATCTGTCAGACTCAGAGTGCAAAAGAAACCTCTTCTTTGGCCAGAGGAACAAGAAAACTCATTACCGTGGCAGGTAAAGATTTGTGTACTTACCACTGCAGGTTTTGTTCTACCTCACATTGATTTTTCCTCTGTTTCTAGGATTGGTCGTCCCCCTAAATACAGAAAGAACCAGCAGAGAGACTACCAGAGTGAGTTTTCCAAGTGTACTGCCTGTATCTTTATGTGATATGAATGTCAACCTGACTTTTAAAGAACAGGATAAATCCTTTTTTTATTTGTGTAGTGAGCAAGTTCGTATGTCGGTATGCCATGATAGCAATTTACTGGCAACTTAATTTAGAACAAAAAAATATATTTTATTTGTAATGCACAAAAAAGAAATGTGGTTTAAAGAAAAGAGGAGCTTACATGACATTTCTTGAACCATTTGTTCAGCTGTTGAGGGACTACAAGCTTCCTCTGAGGGCGTTTTGAGTCTTGTTATGTTTTAACCAGTCTTGTTGTTTTTGTGTGGGTTTATTCACAGATATGTCCTCAGAGGGGGTTTATCCATCACTATTTATGTCAGCTCTGAGCAGTCAGTCAGACCGGACTCTGTCTCTGTGCTGGGAGCAGCACTGTAAGCTGCTACCTGGCGTTCAGGGCATTCACGCTAGCCAGGTGGCAACATGGAGTGTCGAGGAGGTGGGCAAACGCCACGTCTTACCTACCTGTTTATCTGTCTAGTAATGTCTCTGTTTTTACTACTTGGAATATGATGCGTATGTGCTTCAGGTTTTCAGATTTGTCCAAAACCTGATTGGCTGTGAAGAACAGGCTCGTCTATTTAAAGAAGAGGTGAGAGCACTACATTTTTAGAAACTATTAATGTTCTGCAACAATCTCATTATTTTACCATGTTTGCAGCTGACATCCATTCATCCATCCATCCATGCATCCATCTATCCTGGGTCATGGGACCACAGCTTTAGCAGGGATTCCCAGACCTCCCTCTTCTTGACTGGTCTATGAAGAAGAAGAAGAAGAAAACCTTTTATTTGTCCCACAGTGGGGAAAACTGCATTTTTGCAACAGCAAAGAACAAGAGCAGATGTGGTACAGCAAGACAAGATTATAAAGAAATGCTATGGTTACCATCCTTCCCCATGTCTGGACTTGTGCCATTTGTGATTGATTGGCCCGACTAATAGACATGGAGAAAAGTACTGTTCATTGGTGGGATGATTGTTGGGCAAGGATGGTGTCATGACTCTTTAAAACAACTGGGCAGCTCTGTTTTAGGCTTTTGTGAGAGATAATGTATAGTATAAATGCAGCCTTTTCAATTAACAAATTGCATTATTTGAAATTGTAGTTTAATTTGAATTAATTGTTCAGTCCAAGTTGGAATACAGCCTCTTCATATCACCACCTCCAGAGGACCCTTTCCAGACCTTCACATGTTCTACTAAGACAGTCCATCAACTTACAGTACTTTCAAAACTCAACATAGACATAAGATGACCTCCCTCCACGAGTTTCCATGCTGACAATAAAATAAAACCAATCTCTTCTTGACTCTCTACCTCCACATCTAATTTTACCTTCTCTGTTTTTTTTTCCACCAGATGATTGATGGGGAAGCTTTCCTGCTGTTGACTCAGACCGACATTGTGAAGATCATGAGCATCAAGCTAGGCCCTGCCCTCAAGATCTCCAACGCCATCCTCATGTTCAAGACCACAGACGAGGGACTCAAGTGATGCCACCCTTGCTCCCTGAGGTGGACCAAAGGAGGGGGCCTTGGGGTGCCAGTTATCACGTGCCAAATTCATTATTTTTCAGGGCAGAAGACCCTGACTACCTTATTTTATGTGTTTGGTGTCCTGTGCCCATCAGAGAGGGGGAGGGTTAAGATGAGGTTCAATCAGGGAAAAATAAAACTGTGATTGGAAGAAGATGTCAAAATTTATAAATATTTTTTAAAGTAATGGAGGAATGTTGTAGTTTTGACAAATTGGCACAGGAAAGGTAATTTTCACAACTAAAGTGTTTGGTGCAGTATAAAAGGGTTGTTTACAAACCCTAAAACATTAATGTCAGTGTTGTATATCTGTTGTCTGTGGTATGTTTGGCTATAATCATATCACATGTTTGATTACAACCTGTAGTCAGTAGGCCTACATATCCAGACCCACATTTCAAGTTAAATTTCATTTTTAAGTCTAAATAGACACAGTCGAAACTAAAACAAACAAATGAAAAATTGAAAATAAAAACAACTTTGAGTTTTTAATTTTGATCACATTCTCAAATTAGTCCTGCTAGAATTGCTACTTTTACTTTCTGCCAAAAAAAAAAGAGAAAATTTAAGCTGTAACAGCAATCAATTGAAATCATAGCTCTGCTGCTGACAATGACAGAAAAAGAGGAAGTGATTCATTGTTGACTCACAGGAGGAAAAAATACTGAAATACTTTATGAATAGAAGAATCTATAGGCGCTCAATAAAATCAAGAACTGAACTGTTAGAGGTGTGGGCAAAAATAACTGAGGCTGGTTAGTGAGGCTCTCTCAAGCTTCACGTTTTGTGCAATAAAGAAATTGATATGGAGGAACTATATTCAATAACATTTATTATTGCAGCTCCATAAATGTTGCACTGTAACAGTAATCTGCATTATTCAGGTTGCTGTTGGCTTTCGTTAAAGATAACCTAAGTATTCAGAAGTCTTATTTGTGTTTCAAATTTTTTGCTGCATCATTAATGTGAAAAGTTTCAGAAAAGCTGTAATATTTAAAATGTTACATTATGCTCTCATATGAGAGCCAGAAAACTAAAATAACACAGGGTTTTTAGCACTTATGTCTTCATGAAAAAGACCAGGATTTATTTGTGTTTTTGCAGTTGTTAATAGAAAAAAACAACACTGCACTGGCATTTTAGCACAACTTTTAAACCCAAATAGTTTACAGAATGATATTCCCTTGTTTTGTCACTAGAGAGTGCAAAAATCCAAACTTTAGCACTATAAACAAGTGTTTGGTATATTCAGTAGTGGAGACCTCCACAGTTTACATGTGATGGACACTCCACTCAGAGTGTGTTTATGTTTACATTTTATGTCAGAGTTGGGTAAAGCACTGTATGGGGTTTATATAGTGAGATAAAAGCTGAATGTTGTAAGGGCTCTTGGAAAATTTTATGCGTCTCTCTGGTGGGATTTGCGTGTGTGTGTTTGTGGGTGTGTGTCAAGATAATCTTGGGTCACAACATGCCATTCAATCCATAAAAATAAATGTCCAAAGCTGTCTCGTCTGATAAATGCTTCTGCCTCCTGTCTCACTTGATGAATTAGAAACACAGCATTTGATTTCCTTGTGCAAGTGTGTGGGTGGTGTGCTTTTGACTATAAACTTACTTTGCTTATATCACATCCCCATAATGTCATCAACAGTTGACTGTGGTGGTGTCATCAGTATTCGTTTTCCTTATTCCAGTGAAAAGGCTGGGAAGTCAGCCATAACTGAAATAACGCTTTCTGTGAAAAAATGAGCAGAAGGCACACAGTTATGTGCACATTCTGACATTAACATTAATTTTATAATCATTTGAAGCCGATGACTTAATTCATATACACCACCAAATGCTATGCACCATCTCTTCAGACACTTTGACATATCCTTACTTGAGCTGCCAGTAGTTAGTAGTAGTCATTTTACAATCTAAGTGTAAAGCATAGTTCCTCAGAGGTCATCCAGATAGTGTTATTAGTTGTTATATAATTAGTTTATGGCAGTGACCCAATTGAATTCATATTCATAATGTTGCCTTTAACTATGTCTGACAGATTAGGCAGATTAGGTGTTTTGGCCCAGGAACCCATCTTTTCTTTTCCCCTCAATGGTTGGCTCTTTTCATGTACGGGTTATTTTTGGTGTAATCTATTACAAGAATTTTGTTCCAGCACTGCAGAGTCTTGCCAGATTATTACCACATTACCAACCCCAGAACTACCTTAATTTGTGATTTAAAAATAAAAAAAATAAAAAAATTTCAGAGAGCACGGGTCACACCTGATAATGCAACTGCTTTCTCCGTCAGTTTTAGTAAATTTTCCATGAAAATGGAATGAGTATGTAAAAAATGATAGTTATGCCCACACAAAACCCCCTGATTTCATTTTAAAAATGACCTCTTCAGTTTCATCTTGATCACCTCACTTCAAAATCAATATGTCGGTGTAGGGTGCATCTTTTCAGAGTAAAAACCCAAAATATGTGCTAGTATTAAAAATCTAAATGATAAAAATCTGAGGATTTATGACGTCATACCCAAGGATGACAATAGCCCCTATGCTAAACAAACAAAATCCACCTATGTAGATCCATGCTTTCTTTGAATAACGACTTCCAGGCTCATAGTTTTGAAATGTCATCATTTATGTATTTTTAAATAAATTTTCATATAACAGGTATTCACATTTTTGAAAGTGTAGAATTGATATCAAACTAGTTAAAAAAACCTATGGATGGAACATAAAATTTCCATTTTTATATATAAATAATGCAAACGTGGAGAACATTTTATAACATTTTATAACATCGTTTTTGCACTGTTATATCTGAATCTTTTTGCTAAAGCGAGATGGGTTGCCTCTAGCTAACCTAGCCAAACCAAATAGTGCCCGTTACTTTTATAAGAATCCCTGACGCTTGCTGATTTATTGTTTGCATGTCATTTAATTATAAGAATTTTAATTACCATAACTTTTAAATAACCATGATACGAAATTACAATTTATTTCTCAATATTTTTTAGAGAATTGGGCTGTTTCTGTTTACATTAGCTAGGCTAATTCGCGCTGATGTAGGTCTTCTTTTTGTTATCTTAACACAACTTTTTAATAACTTTAATAGCTACTCTTTGAGCACATAAGTAAAATATGTCAGTTTGTTTAATTTGTTATACAGAATTTTGTTATCACTATTTTATAACATTTTATTTTATTACATGTAATGAATAGGTTCTCTTATTTTGAAAGCCTAAAGTCGGGGAATCATATCTCCGCGTTCGGTTCATGGTTCAGTCACTCAAAGTGTTGCTCCGCCTCTTTTTTGACCTCAGTAACTTTTCATCAATGATTCACTCCTGATATGCTGGCCGTCCTTCACGACGTCTCAAAAACAAAAGCTTCCGCTTCAGCCCCGCCGTCGTCCAGGCAGCTCTGTTTTGAGTCTCCTCTGTGTCCTGAGCTGAGCAGATTGCCAGCAGACTATCTTGTTCATCTCTGCACACAGGTGAGCAATTTGATAATTTCTGATCTTATTTGTGTTACTCATTCCTTATTTTCAATGTAAACGGTGGATTTTGTTCTTTGAACACAAATCATATATAGAGCTTCACTTTTAATGGTCTGTTAAATCAATTTTTAGCTTTAAGAAAAGCTTTATGTTCCCAGATGATTTTCTTATTTAGTTCTCTATTAGAAATTCATGGCTATTACAAATTATAGTAGTGGACAAGATTTTTTTTTTTTTTCATATTCCATGCAATTAAATAAAATTGATCATGTTGTTATTCTTTATTCAAGAGCAGTCAAGTTTATTTATTAATCACATCTAAAAACAACCAAAGTGCTGTATAGATAAGGTCCACAACAACAATAAAACAAGATGCTTAATAACATAAAAGATTATATAAAACTGACAGAATGATTCCCTTAAGATAAAACCACAATAATCAAAACATTGATCATCCCTGGGCTTTCAGTGCAGATTTAAAAGTCTCCTTAAAGGTAAGTAAATATTTTTGAGACCTTTGTATTAGCTAAATTATGAATTATTATTTTATATGTGCTGTTTGCCTCCAGTAGCTTACAACCAGTAGGATTATTACTCTTGTGTTAGAGTTTCAACATGTCTGAAATTTAGAAGACAGATTTTTTAAATAAGAAAACTTTTTGGTAGAGAGGAGAGTTGTTTGCTTGAGTGTAGCTTACCTGTGTAATATTAAAAGGCTTACCAAAAATGTGAAATGGATGTTTATTTTTATGTCATATATGCTTCATGTCCCTTGTGAACTTTTTATTTCCTATGCTCTGATGGTTTATTTTGACATCAATTATTGCAATTTTTCCTTGTCTTTCTAGCAGCACAATTGGGAAATTTCCCTTTATTTCTGTTCGCTGTTTAGCTTTTATTCTTTTAATGCCAAATCTCTGCAGGGTTACAAGTCTAAGACCCACACCAAAGTCTGCTATTGCCTCCCACAGAACAGCTGTTTGGACATTTTCAGATGAATTGCTAATGAACATAAACAAACAATGTTGTTAACAACAACACCCATCTAATGGAATCAAGTGTGTCTCTTTATTTACAATTTTATCTGCCGACAAGAACACAGTGTACAGTTTTCTAATGTCGTGGTATTTTTAGTTTCTGGTAATGAGGCAGCTGAAACGTGACTTTGCTGAACAGCAGGCAGCCAGAAGTGGTTTAACACTTGACTTTGCTTCGCTGATCTATGGCCGTCTCACTGCCTAGCATCAAGCTGGGAGATGAGTAAACAGATGATTACTTTTTCATGTTTGTCTTGGAACCATATATACGACTACTTCTCAGATTTGTGCTACAATTTATTAAAACTATCTAAATAAGTTAGTACACTTTCACCCAATCAATTAGTATTCAATTCAATTCAATTCAATTCAATTTAGTTTTCAATTTAATTCATTTCATTTCAATATTGTCAAATTCATTATAATAGTATTTCTAAAATGCATATTTGTAAAAAGGTAGCTAACTAAGAAAACCAACTCATCACATCAGTTCTTTACTTTGATTCAAACTTGTGTCCTGAATGCTGTAGGCGACAGTGGAAAGAAAAACACATTTGAAACAGGAAGGGACTTCCAGTAGAACCGGACTGAGGGAGGGCAGCAGTCCTCCTCACCCATTTGTTTCCATCAAATGTTTCCAATACGCGCTATTTAGCGATGTGCAACTTAAATGCAACAAAAGTGTGCATGAATAAACATTAACGGAAACCCAACAATCTGAACCTAATGCTAGTTTGACTGAGTTTCATTTGAAGTTGGAAGTTTGGGATTTCTACGTTTCTGGTAATAAAGTTTAACCACAATTCCCTACAAGTTTAATTTCTGACATCCCGCTCACCCTAGAGGTCTGCTGCAACACTCAACATTGTGTTTTTCTGAGAAACCTTTGACATAGGTAAACAGCCAATCAAATTTTAAAACAATCTTGCCCTAATTAATTTTTTTTAGCACTAATTGCGCAGCCACAAATTGATGTGCAAGCCATTAAATGTGGCTGCACATTTAACTGGCTGACGATTGCATCGAAGCATGAAAAGTACATCAGCTTTGGAGGAAAGGGATGTTTCTTTTGTGATGCACGAAACCCAAAGTTCAGTTCTGCAATGTTTGACGTCACCTTAGACGGCAACTTTGAGTACGCTGTCAACAAGTGTGTGTGTGTGTGCAAAATTCGTGTTCATTCCTTTCAGAGGATATTACATTGATTTTGCATTGATTACAGCCTAACATGATATTTATGATCAAAACCTCTGTTGTAACATTCCCCTGAGAGGGAAGTGGGTCACCACATTTTGACTGTATGAGCATTTTATGTCTCCACAACTTCAAAATTGCAAGTCGACACTTACGTATGCAATACGCACACAACGTCCCTCATTGTCCTTCTGTTGTTCCAGCATCTTATTTTGTCCAGCAAACAAGAATTACCAGCTACTCTGGATCCCGAGGCTGTCATACAAGGGTCAGCAGCCCATTTTGGAAAAAAACAAGCACACAAACAAACACATGGGCTTCTAGTTACATCTGAGCCAATAAGAAAGAGTACATGTGAAATCAGCAAAAAAAAAAACTGGATGCAACTGTTAAATCCTAAACTAGTGTTTCTCCTGCAGGTTGGTCAAACACTGATGGTCCAGGTGGGTCTCCAGGGGGAGTGAAGTATAACAAACATGGCACACTGTGATGTGAGTGAATACGGGATTTATTCTTTTTTGCTCACGCTTTCTTTTTTATATATTTTATGATGTGTTTTTTTTTTTTTAAATCTTGTGACATGGTACATGCTTGCAGTCTGATTTAAATTCCAATCCAAAGAATATGCTCTTTGTGTAAAAGATGTCTTGAGACCAAACTATTATTGGTAATGCTTTGGGGAAATGTGGGATATTCTTAGTTGCACGTATTCGTGTTTATTCGTTTCCTTTCATTTCATTTTACAATATGTGATTTAAAGATACTGTGATATACAATTTTATTAAAGAAATTAAAACAAAAATGTAAAAACTGATAAATACATTCAGTAAAATAATGCAAACATCAATCCTTAGTTCTTATTTTGGGGGATTGTTTCATTAGATGTTTTGTAGTAAGACCCAGATATTTGAATTTTTTCATAGCCACTCCTCCACAGTTTCCAAAGACTATTTTACCTCAAAATTTAGGGTAATGAGTTAAATGAATGAATAAATGCATGTTATGGAACACTGGCAAAAGTAATTTATACTTGTGTATGAAGAACATCAAGATTATAGAGCAACATTTATTTATTTGTTTCATTTTTTTATACAGTTCCAGCTTTCTCTGTTTTGGGTATCTGATTTTTTCAGTTTGAACTGACATGAACTGATAGTATAGAGTATAGAAACTTATGATCTGACTTATTCCATATTTCTTGTGACATGCACTGTAAATGTTGAGAAATGAAATTGTTAAGCTTTTATGATTTAAAAAAGTAATGCTATTTCAAATGACAGTGCTTTACAATATCTGTATTATTTATGTTAATTTTCATTTTATATTTTACAGCTGAGGTCATCGTCCTCCTCTCCTCACGACAACGTCAACTTGGGACCTTCAGCAAATCCACAGTTAGTTACTCTTTCATCATGTACAAATATAACTGTCTTTGCCAAGTTAGACATAAAGTTAGATGTTAATCTATTTAGAATACCTCTGTTCACTTAAAAGCAATTACTAAAGAAATTACCAGATGTTGTCATTGATGTTATTCAATATATATACAGTATATATATATATATTCCTTAC
>JAOWBL010000022.1:3386143-3415164 GCA_028564865.1 Zenarchopterus dispar | reverse complement strand
ATATCATGAAGTTAAGAGTTAATAAGTTAGCTGTTTTCCTGTGTTTACTTTTGATTATTTTACACAAGACATGTTTTATTTTGGAAACTTTGTTTAAAAAATGAGCAAGTAGTTGAATACGGGTAGTTTTAATGGACTATTGTCTTTATTTATTCTGCAGATAAATATGTGATAGTTGCTTCTTTAAAGGTAAAAAGATCATTTTATATATTTAATGATTGGGTTATTGATAATGATCATGTCTGTCAATCATTGAGGCTTATTTTATCATCACTTTAAAGTCATACACTGATCATCTCCATAGAGTAAATTTAACAACTCCATCTTCTTCTGACATCTGCTCCAAATAGACAGACTCCTTGAGATTCTGTATCCAAGCAACAGAGTAGTTAAAAAAGTATTTTATTGACAGTATTGTCTTTATGAAACTGTAGCGGTGGGCATAACAAGCTATTTTGTATTTCTCATAATGTGACTGCATAAAAAAATGAAAATGCTAATTATCTGTTTAATTATAACAAGAGGACAGCAAAAGATGCTGTAAAGACAGTTTAAAAAAGTCTTAATATGACAATTAAAATCTGAGATCAGAAGCCTTTAAAGCTGAGGTAGACTCATTCACCAGGGTTATTTTCATCACTCGCTTCGACCTGAGTGGTTTCCCGCTTTTAACCGCTTGCAGACATCCATATCATGGTGAAATGTGATTAACCCACTACAGTGAGAAAAATCCCTTTTAATGACTCATTAAGTCATTGCTGCCTTTAGAAAAGATGAGAGTATTTGTTATGTGTAAAATGTCTTTTTAAGCTTTCACGTCTTTGGCAGTATGCCTCTTTGACAAACGCTGCTCACTTACTGACTACATGATGAACATTTTCCTTTTGTTAGATTTATGAAACAATCATTAACTCTTTGATACCACCTTTCTTTCTGAGTGTGACTCCAGACCCCGGTATTGCCAGCCATCTCAAATCCATCCATTAGATTGGTTTTGGCACTTGTATTTGTTTTTAAATTGACTTATAAGAGCAGGAACCACAGTAAGAAGTGAATTAGGCATTTTTAGTACCAGTCACACCTGTCGGCTGGATTTCCAGGTGCAGCACCAGCAGATGAAGGAGAAAAGGCCTCTGGGTGCCGTTTGGATAAAAATACAATCAGTCAGAGAAACAAAGCATGTGACGTTGACAGATGGATAACCAGACTAGACCAAAAAAAAAAAAAAAAAAATCCAAAATGCTGTCCAGAAGAGCAGGAAAGATGTGATATTGTCATGGTGATTTAAAACAGAGGAAAGAGCTGTCACGAACAATCGCTCCTCACCACCGACACCCACGAGACGCTAAAGCGAAACAAACAAATCTTATCCAGAACACCAAATCAGACTCATCTCAGTTTCCAAATAAAGCACTAGAAAGAAAGAAGAGTAGGCGTTACTTTTAGTCGTTGTGACTGGGCTCTGTTGAACAACAACGTAAACATCTGGAGATGATCAATAGCAGACTGAGGTCAAAAAATTCTCAAATTCAAAACAATGCTGCAGCTCATTAATTAACCGTGGTCAGTTCTCTCGTCACAGCAGGATTGTGGGAATTCTGATTGGTTGAGTCTTCTCTGCATCTTATTTACACTTTTGTGTCTCCACCATCTTACAAATGTGTTTACTTTTAGGTATATGTCATGAATAATTGTAAAAGCAGTATTTAAAACTCCGACTTTGAAATTACTTTGTGGTCCTTTTCATTCAAGTGTTTGAAATTTACACTGCTTTGATTGTTTTGTTTTGTAAAGAAATAAAGAAATACTTTAAATAAAAAATAAATACATTTACTTTAAAGAGTCAGTCAAGGTAAAAACATTTTAATTATTAATTTTATTTCCACTGTTTGTATACTAAATCAAGTAAAACACCCAGAACATCTATAAATATGAAACATTTATGAATTTAACATTCATAAAAATGAAGTTTACTTCCTTCACACTTCAACAGGGTTAATGTGGCTCATTTATCCTGTACTGCACACCTCCGTGCAAATCCAAGAAAACCCTAGACTGAAATGATATCGGGCTCTCTACTCTTGGTCAAAGTGCTCTTTTTTGTAGAACCGTAATGGGTCTGAACATGCAAGAACATTAAAAGAAAGTGTCAGTCATGTGAAGCTCATCTGCTTTGTATTAACAGCGACGGTGCTTTGTACTCATCTGTAGTGCAGTCAGTTCATATGTCAGTTTTTAATGTTCTCCGGCAGCTGCACTGCTTTTACCACTGCTGTTGTTGTTAATAAGTGATAACACACTAACTTTCTTTACTTGAAACCTGCAGTGTCCGTGTGCCTTGTAAAAAAAGTGTCCGTAGACTGCTGCTAACTGTAGTTTTCTCCCCTTTTTCTCCCTTTTCCCCCTTTTGTTCCCGCATATCTTCTTCTCTTGTTCCTAAGTTTTTTCTTCTCTGACGTCTATCTTTTGCGTACTTTCTAAAGTCTTGTTTATTGCTAATCATTTTCAGTTTTGTATTATACAGTTGCTGTGTCCAGAACTGCTAAAAATTGCACACACGCATATATGCTGTGTAGCAATACCACTTCTGACCAGACTGTGTTAACGAAAAGAGTCTGAAATTATTTCGCTGAGGAGTAGGCATGGCTTGTGTTTGTACACATGTTGTGTTCTGCTGCCATCATGTAGTCAGAAGTGGTATTGCAACAAAGATTAGCTAACTAACTGGAAATAAATGAGTACTCATCAATCTAATCAATATGACTATTTAAGGTATTGTTTAGTATCTAGAAACATTATATCACATTTCCTTGTCTTATGCCTGATGACAGCTGAGGAATGCTCTAGCACCTATAACCTCTAATTATTTATACTATGAAGTTAAAACAGAAAATGAATAGAAGCTTATAAATTTAGTGTGTAAAATGTCGATAAAAACTTCTTGTTTATTTTCATTTAAGCTATGATTACCTTATTTTTTTATAAAGTATATCCTTGTGTTGAAAATTATATTTGAGAGCCCTTATGAACATCTTTATCATAACATCACATCCAGTGATAATGACAGAAAATAAGTTTAGACAAGTGTCTAAATTTTTTCTTAATGCTTGCTGTTTGCCAGGACAGATAAAGGATCTTATGATGCTTATATGCTACAGTGACTCTGTTACAGAAAGAGCCAATCAACAAATTAACTGTTCACATTTTTTCTGGACATGGTGGCTGTTTCAGTAGTTGTTATTGCAGCTACCTCTGGCCATACCTTCCTCTCTTGTTCTGCTGTATACTGACTCACTGCTCCCTCTGCTGTCTGGCTTTGTGAACTGCATGTTGATAACACCAAGGGGTCACGCTGGCTGACCTCACTGAGAAGAAGAAAGGAAAGTTTGGCTGGTTCACTCAGTCCACAGAGACTCAGGGTAAATGTGTTTGTTCGTGAGCTCCAGTGTCTGGAAGTGTGGGTTTTTTTCCCCCCTCATGCACGTTCATGACAACATTTCATCTTTATCCTGGAGGCTGCCTGAGTTTTTGTCCTTTGCTTACTGTATGCTTTTTTGTGTGTGTGTGCTTTGGTATTTGCATGAGCTTTTTTGTCCTAATTCAGTGTTTAATCCTTGCCATCCTTATCATGAATAAATTCATTACATTTGACAAATACAGCTTACTTTGCCAAGAAAGCAAACAAAGTCTAATTACTAGTGAGATGAACTAATAAAAAGCAAAACATCTTTCAGTATTGAGGTAAAAAAAACTTGTCATTACCTTTTTTTTTGCAAGAAACACAACAAACTATATGGGGAAAGTTGCTTTTTAAGTGAAAAGATAATAAGACTAATAGTAAGGCTAATATTCACATGTGAAAGGAATATTACCGAGTTAAATCAATCCTAGAGGTATCACTAGATGTTAATGAAGGCAAATAATAATAATTAATTATAATGAGAATATACATTTGAAGTGTAATTTCTGTTAACATTAGCCCAGATATAAGAGTAAGAATAAATTGTTACTTTAAGATTTGCCAAGACTAAAAAATGTGATCAACCAAGGTCATTTTAGCTTTATATGTATCCAAAAACTGTACAGAAAGGCCTTTTTTAATATAGGAATGTGCTTCCTGTTTGCTGCTCCATTATCATAAGTGTGCACGAGTCAGCTCCAGAGATCACATAAAGTTCTGGGAATAGATGCAAAAGGAGTCGAGGTCATGGGAGTGTAAAAGATCTAGGATTGATCTAAATGTGGAATATTTCTCTGACGTCAACACAAGGCCAGGTTTGACAGTCCTGAATGAGTAATCCACAGCTACTTTCACACAGATATAGTGGGTATAAAGACCCACTGGAGATCCTCTCTTCATTCCCGCTGTTGTTCTTCACTTCCACAAAACGAGAGAGAGCAACAGTCCCTGATGTCTCTGGTTGCTGGCTGTTGAATAAAACATGGTACTGATTAAACATCACTAAAAATAAAGTAAGTTACTACCTGCTCGTTTCGGTGGGACACACACATTAGTACAGACCTCCGTTTTGTTGCTGCTGCCTTTCGGGACGCTCCTGCAGGTGTGTGAGGGGCACGCCGGCTCCTCCAGGACAGAAAACAGGCGCTGCTTATATTGTTTTTCATAACCTGTAAATAAACCACTTCGTTAACACGAAGACAATAAGCTGAAATTCAGTTGTCAAGACTACTTTAAATGTACTTTGGGTCAGAAGTAAACAGTATTTGCGTTCACATCCCTCATTGTTATCATCATCATCATTATCATTGTTTTGGACCCTTATCATTAATCATTTATAAAGATCATTTCTAATATATTACATGTTGCACCCTTAACTAATTGCAGTGCACAAAACGTGGATATATAGCTGATATATTCATAGTTTTAAATCAAATATCAGTCAGTGCACTTAAAACAGAGACAATATTTATATTGTAAGTTTACAGGTTAAGATGTTCGCCTTTAAGATGAAAATGAAATTTGACTCAGGTTTTATTTTCTGGTGGTTTGACTTGGACTTAAAGGCATATGAAATGAACTCAATCTACAATAGTACTAATACTACATACTTCTGATTCAGTGTTTTATCCTTAGTGGTTGTGTTTTTTTTCTTTTTTTCAAAATGGCGAAGGATATTTCATGACTCTTTTACCAAGTTAATCCTAGAAGGCACAGACTTCAAAAGAAAAATAAGCCGTAATAATTAGAAAAGACTTTTTTGTGAACCATTCTCCCAGCAAATATAAAACTTTCTCTTTTGTGCACGTGTGTTTGTGTGTGTGACCCTGCAGCGAGTGGACCTACGAGTGAAACGGAGTCGGTGAACACAGAGAATCACAATGGAGAGGAGGATAAATCCCCGTGCTGCGGACCGCTGTGGTGAGCGCAACATGTGACACACAACAAATGTCACTGAGTGTCCGTTTTTAAAGACCACTTTCACTAAATACCACAGTCAAATGCAGGGCTCACACTTGCACAAGCTGTTGCCCTTTATTAAGACTGTCCTTATCTTTTATTCCCCTCAGTCAAAAAATCACTAAGTCAAAGTGCAGGTTAGTACAGCGCTGCGATGCTGCATGGGGTTTTCATTCATTTACTCATCTTGCATGGCAGATTATATGCCTCTTACTGACCAACTCACACCCCGGATGGTTTCGTCTGTGTGTTTCTTTTTCCTCTGATGACGTCAGAGTTTTACTTTCCTTGTTTGGTTCTATTTCGAGTCTCAGATCCATCCCAGTTCTCCCAATCACTCGTGATGTCTCCCTATCATTTCATTTCGCTCAGTCCCAAACTGCATGCATGATAAATAAACAAATAAATAAATCAATGTCTGTCATCAAGTAATTACAATCTTTTCCACCGAGTTTACTTTGGTTAATGTGAAAATGTGACTGTCAGCCGTCAGTGGCGACGGTGGAATCGTTTCTGCCGCAGGAAGTGCCGTGCAGCGGTGAAATCGGTGACATTTTACTGGCTGGTCATCGTCTTGGTGTTCCTCAACACGCTGACCATCGCCTCCGAGCACTACAACCAGCCGGAGTGGCTGACTGAAGTTCAGGGTAATCTGTTTTGCTTTTTTTTTTTTTTTTTTTAAATCTTCTGTTTCTTTTTAAAACACACCCTTTCATTTTGAGAGAACAGAGAATATTATAAACTGTTCATTTTTCTTCTCTCCTCTCCAGATGTAGCCAACAAAGTTCTCCTGGCCTTGTTCACCTTAGAGATGCTGGTGAAGATGTACAGTTTGGGGCTGCAGGCGTACTTTGTGTCCCTCTTCAACCGCTTTGACTGTTTTGTGGTGTGTGGAGGGATCGTAGAGACCATCCTGGTGGAGCTGGCCATCATGTCTCCTCTGGGCATCTCCGTCTTTCGCTGCGTGCGCCTCCTTAGGATCTTTAAAGTTACCCGGTGAGCAATTATATTAGTGATCTTAACAAAATAAAAGGTGTAGTGTAAATACTTTCAATTTCACTTTATTTGAATTGTGCAAATTTACAACATAATCATCTCAAGGTAACCAAGATCAATGGAGTCCAGTTGAATACAGTCCAAATCAGATCAGTTATGTTCAAATTCAATCTATTTAAGTGTAATTCATTTACAATTTATATAAAGGTTTTTCATTAAAAACAAAACAAAAAAACATAGCTAAGGAACCCAAAAGATTGCATTAAACCATCACTTTAGTGCACTTTGTGATCCTACGAAACACAATTCTGATTAAATTAATTCAGATAATTCAGAACATTTGTGATATTTGTTTAGAGGAAAGAAACACACAAAAAGATGAAAACAACATTATCTCTCAGCACAGAGGGATCATAGCGGTCAGACAGTTTCAAACCCAGAACTGTCACATTTCGAGCCCCTCCTCAACTCAGGAAGAAGTTAACAAGAATAAACATTAAAAAAGATTAATATAAAAATAAAATATCCCTTGATATTTGAAAAAAAATGTGATTTTAACCCTTTAATACCTGATGTATCAGTTTATACTAACATTTCTGAGACATCTGCACCACCCCATTATCAAAACAATAAAAAATGATAATTTTATACAATTAAAAAAAGTAAAGATAAATAGAAACATTTAAAAAGGATTTTCCCACAGAGTATTTATAGACATACAACAAAATAATAATAATTAGAAAACCTTAAAGGACAAAATATGGATATAGTATATAAAAAGTAAACTTCAGGTATACTGCTTCAGTTTTAGTATAAAATAAGAATACTTGTGGTACACTTGAATAAGCTAATTTTTGCTAAGGGTTCTTTCCTTTCTTTTTCTGATGCTGCTGTATCTCTCTAAAGGGTGTAATTTCCACGCCTTGTCTCATCTGTATCCTCTTTTTCATTCATGCCTCTCTGTTAAACTTCTTGTATTTTTTTCTCTTCAGTCACTGGGCATCTCTGAGCAACCTGGTGGCCTCTCTGCTCAACTCCATGAAGTCCATCGCCTCCCTGTTGCTGCTGCTCTTCCTCTTCATCATTATTTTCTCCCTGCTTGGCATGCAGCTCTTCGGAGGGAAGTTCAACTTTGATGAGACCGTGACCAAAAGGAGCACGTTCGATAATTTCCCGCAGGCTCTGCTCACTGTGTTTCAGGTTTGATTTTAGTTTAATTCTCTTCTAGCCGGAATCAAAGATGAATTGACGTTTTGACATAACAATGATACTTGATTCCATATGAATATGACAGTAAATTGGCTGGAAATTTAAAAAAAAATAACCAAAGTAACAGTAAAATGCTGCAATGGTCTTTGCTTAGTTAATGAATTTTGAATTTTGCACTTTTTGTTTTACTAGATCCTGACAGGTGAAGACTGGAACACAGTGATGTATGATGGCATCATGGCTTATGGGGGTCCAGCCTCATCTGGGATGGTTGTCTGCATTTACTTCATCATCCTCTTCATCTGTGGAAACTGCATCCTTCTGATTTGAGTCCAAAAACATGTCATAATCCCGAAAAAATAAAACTGATGTTTGCATGTGTGAAAAAGTCCTACTTTCAGTTAGACTGATTTGTGAGTTCTTATATTCTCAAAGCTCAAGTAGACTTTTTTCTTTTTGGTTAGTGTTTTTCTCTTTAACTCACATGACCAGACATCTTACTAAACGTCTTTTTGGCCATCGCTGTCGACAACCTGGCAGATGCGGAGAGCCTTAACACAGCACAGAAGGAGGAAGAAGAGGCCAAGAAGAGGAGGAATAGTGCCAAGTACAACTTAGGACACTTTGATACTTCACATTTAGTTTATCATCACACTTTCTTTGGTGTTCTTTGCAGATATTTTTAACCAGCAGAAAATAATGGAGTAGGCTTCAGTCATGTAAGATACTTTTATTTGTTACCAACAGGGAGGCCTGTGCAGATAGGAAGACAGTTGAAATAGCAGACGCCACACATGGTGAGACTAAGGTAAGAGGCAAAATATACATAAATGATGCAAAATTGGCTATCAAACAGTCATAATGATGGATCAACTACACTATTGTCTTAGAAGTACACACACACACATATTCAATGATAACCTTGTTCATTTTGTGTAGGTTCCAACAGATGCTTTGTTAGAAGGAGACAAAGACTCGTATCCTGTCATTGACTCTCCAGGTAAATCAACTTTTTTTTTTAAAAAAAAGAAAAACTTTCGATGATGTAAGATTGTAGATTTAAAAAAACTGGAAAGAGCAAGAGAGTGAGACGAAGTAAGTGTAGTCATGTCACAAAGATGATGGTTATATATCCGGCTCCTGAGACATAACGGAGTTAGTGCGCTAAACAGCTTCGGTCCGTCCAGTCTTGTAATACCGGCTTCTGCCACGTGTGGCGGTAGCGAGCAACATGGCAGCCTCAGTAACAACACGGGGGCACAAAGAAGCAGGACGGTTTGTGGCCATAACATAAACTGCAATATCTGCAGAGCTGCGGACATACGTTTACAGTTGAATATGTCGTTGAACATCGTGAGTTGACGGAGAAAGCAAAAGTACTGTCGTATTTAGCCGACGTTGGGTTTGTACAAACGGGCGGTTACCTCGCTAAGCGGGGTACCATGACGACTACAGATGAGGAAGTGATAGTGGTTAGTAATTGGTTGAGCAGACTGTCAATCAATCACATTAAAAATTAATTTATTTCTTTATTTAAACTCTCCTTGTCATGGGTGTGAAATCAAATGACTAAGACCAAAATGGGTTTTTGAACCAGGCTGTTAATAAGTTTATTTCTGAGATTCTGATTGGATATAGTAACAATCAAGTTGGGTTGGCGGTGTGATCATAAGAATTCTTGCTGGGTTACATCTGTTTTTATAGGGCTTATGCTCTATTTCTAGTTTGATTATTTTCATAGGACTTCTGCTTTGCACGTGTCTCCTCTTTGTTTCTCCCAGGACAAACCCTTCTGGGTTTTTTTGTTTTTTTTTTAATGTGTGAAGGTTTTGATACACACTCCTTCAAGGACTTGCCACCACCTGATGAGTCACACTTCACATTATTCACAGCTCTGTTCAGAAACTCACAATGTTTCTCATCACTCTTAAGTTCTGTTAAACGTGGTCATGATCTCTCCGTCACGATCATGTAACAATTAACCTTTTTAGTAATCATTCTAAAAGCCTGCATTACAATCATCAAATCAATAAATGAGTAAGTACTGATTTCATAACTCAGTGTGGTGCATCTGAGAGCTTGGTAATTGCTGTGGAGGATCAAATATATTTCAGAAAAAAATGTTTTGAAACCAGACTTTTGTGTTTCCAGTTTATATTAAACAGTATTCAAGCAGTTGTACATCAGAAGAACTTGGAAAAGCAATCTTTATTTTATCCATTTCAATCACTCCTTATTTATATCTTTATTTTTTAGCAATATAAAGTAAGCAAACTTGGACTATTTTAAGGTCATTATTGTACATGTGTTTAATTAAATGCTGAAAGATATGAAATATAACTTGAGAAGAGGACAAAGTACATTTAGCACATGAACACACATAAGACATATTAAATCTAAAATATCAGCTCCCTGAAGAATAAGTCGTATAAATACTGGAGAGTTTGTCTTAATGTTTAATTAAATGTTTTTCAGGGTGTGATGATGACGATGATAATGACAACCTCCCGGAGGTTCCTGTAGGTCCTCGCCCTCAACGACTCTCTGAACTCACCATCAAAGAGAAGACTCCACCAATCCCAGAGGGCAGTGCCTTTTTCATCTTCAGCAGCACCAACCCGTGAGTATCAAACTTGCTGCCCCCCTTCCCTCTTTTTTCTTCCCTTTTGACTTCATTTCGTCACTTCCTCCCTCTGTTCCGCAGGTTTCGGGTGCTTTGCCATAAGCTCATCAACCATCAGATCTTCACCAACCTCATCCTGGTCTTCATCATGCTCAGCTCCGTTTCCCTGGCTGCCGAGGACCCCATACGCAACTTCTCTGCCCGCAATATTGTATGTAAAAAGACGTTTTAACAATCTCTTTAGGCTAATCCACATTTATACTCATATTAATGGACTGATTAGACCTAAAAGTCAATTGATTTCTTTTTCAAAAATATTTTCACTTGTTAAATAGAAAGAAAATCCTCAGGATGTCAGTATTCCACTTAGTGCTAAACTGTCATATTGGTATTCAGTAAAGCAGAATTGTCATTAATCCTATAAAACGTGTGTTTTGAGACAAGCTTATAGAACAAAAATTATTTGGCAGATGAAACTTTATGTAAAAAATAGGTTAATGAACTAGATTTTTGAATTGACATTTTTAATCTTTTTTATTATTAATCACATTAGTCGAACACAATACAGCAGCAATGTTTTCATGATGTTGTATGATAATGTATATTATCAATTGCATTTATTTCTACAAATCATAAACAGCTGCACTAGGTATTTAAGGAATTGAATCGGTGAATTCAAGAAGGGCCCAAGTCCAAAGTAAGGTGCCTGGACCTGGGCCCTTCTTGAATTCACCGATTCAATTATATGGAATATATGACACAAAAGTTAAGTAAAATGACCAACCTATAACTATTCAGTGCAGCTTAAAACTGAATTAAATTGGGAGTCAAGTCACATCAAATCACAGTGGGTTCCTCGGTGTCTCTGCAGGCGTGAGTCTGTGGGGGTCACTCAGACCCTTATCCATGTGGTTTCCCAATTTTCTCCCTTAGAGTGTTTTTTGTAGTTTGTGACTAGAATGCATCATGGACAAGTCAGTCTGTCGCTGTGGAGAGCAAACCAAACCAACTTAAAGTGCAAGATTGAACTTTTTTGCAAACGTGATCATTTAATTTTGAAAAATGTTATGTTATGCTTCCTGCAGTTTTGTTAAGTTGGAACTAATTTCTGTTTCACCTGTTTTTAAACCTTAGAATATGTGTAGATGGATCATTCACTGTACTGTTATCCTGCAATGATTTGAACTTGTGCATTGCTTTTTGCAGATACTTGGTTATTTTGACTATGCTTTCACCGCAATCTTTACTGTTGAGATCCTGTTGAAGGTAAATGTCCTGTGGGTGCTGTGTTGTGCTGTGTTGGGTAGAGCTTCAGTAACCCCGCGTGCTTATGTCACTCTGATTGCCTCCTCAGATCCTAGGCTATGCAGACTATGTCTTCACTAGTATGTTTACATTTGAGATTCTTATTAAGGTAAACAATAACAACTACCTCGTTGCCTTGGCAACGAAGCCCTACTTCCGAGCTTGCTGCACACATCGCCCCCTCCCTTCATTATTATATTTGTAACCTTTGGTCAGAATCGCCGCCTGCTCATCTTGATGTCATAGAGCCAACCTGTCAACATGGAGAGCATGGATTTTATTTTTTCATCTGTTTATGTATTTTGTCTGTAAGTCACTTTTCCATCCAGGTCTACTCTTCCTACATATATATATATATATATGGAATATACATGGTATATGGAAATGACCATGTTAAAAGAGCATTCCAGCTAAAAAGTTGTAAGTCCTGCGCTCATCTCTTGGGAAATTGGACATTTAGTTTTAAAACTCCTGATTTTTTGGAGGAATATTCCCAATCAGTGCAAATAAGATAAGTCACCACATCAGGTGTCTGAGTGGATGTCACGTGGGATCAGCAGTTCGCGCTTTGTTTTGGATCACAGATGGATTCAAACTAATCAAAAGTGAAATTAAGTCACACATATTTTTTACATTTCTGTGTTTTTTTGGCTTCTTATGAGTCGTCTTCTTTCAACTTGTTGGGTACTACCCACTTCCGCAGCTACCAACATGGCCGCCACAACAATGCAGCGGGCATCCCCAGCCATATTACAATAAGAGATTTTAGAGTAGAATTTCAGACCTTTTTAATGTAGTAGTTCATGGCTTAATCAGTTATGGAAATGAGTGCAGTGATTTTTGTTTCAATGATGCTTTTCATGTCATTTTGCCTTGTTTATATATGTGTATTTTACATGTTTGTATGTGTGTACAGGATTTTGCATGTGTGCATCAATGTGCTTGCTCTTTAGTTAAAATTCAAGTTTCACCAAGATCAGAGGGGCTGCTCTGTTTTATGGAAGCTTTTTTGTGTCACATAGATAAACATCATCACCAAGAAACATTCAGTTTGATTGAAAACGAATTATAAAATCGTAAAAAAATGATAATGAGTGTGAATGATGAAAACACATAATTTAACTTAACTCTTTTGGTACACAGCGTAGCATAAAAAATAATACCATAATTTGATTTTAGTGTTAGTTTAAACCATATGTTTGTTTATCAGCCCAACCCCTCTCTACTGCATGTTTATGTGTACGTTGGCAGAGTTTCTTTAGTATTAACAGTTGTCTCTTTTCTGTCCAGATGACAGCATTCGGGGCGTTTCTTCATAAAGGGGCGTTCTGTAGGAACTACTTCAACTTATTAGACCTGCTGGTAGTTGGTGTGTCCCTCGTGTCCTTCGGCATTCAGTACGTATGTCCATTATGTCTCACTAAAAGGGATTTTAATGTCTTGGTGATGTATATCATTTACAACAGTTTTCTGCTTTTGCCAGCAAACATAACTGTTGCTCAATTTCCTGAAAGAAGCAAGGCAAAAATGATTATTTGAATTTTTTGGAAATGTCTTCATTAGAGACTGGCACTTTTCTTCTTTGATGATCCAAAACTATGCAGCTCGATAAAAGAGGTTTGCTGAATTGACCAAATAGCATCTCTGAAGCTTTCATATTATACTAAAACAAACTTGGAGGTGGGCTCTCCTATCTCTGGGGCTGAAGTCACCGAGGTGGTCAAGAAGCTACTGGGTGGGTAGGCATCAGGGGTGGGTGAGGTCTGCCCTGAGTTCATTAAGGCTGTGGACATCGTGGGGCTGTCTTGGTTGACATGCTTGTGCAACATCGTGCGGACATCGGGGACAGTACCTCTGGACTGGCAGACCGGGGTGGTGCTCCCCCTCTTTGAGAAGGGGGACAGAAAGGTGGAGGCCTTCCTGGTGAGGTTTTCTGAGCATGTCCCACTGTTCTGGGTAGACCCAGGACAAACTGGAGGGACTATGTCTCCCGGCTGGTCTGGGAATATCTTGGGATTATCCCTGATGAGCTGGACAAGTGGGAGCTGAGAGGAACATCTGGGCTATCCTCAGATAAGCAGAGGAAAATAGATGGATAAATGGACTATAACTAAGTGCAAAAGAAATAAATTGTAATTTTATATTCTATGATAGCGTCTCCATTAAATTGATCAAATGGATTCACTGTTTGTTTTGTCTGTCCTCCACAGGTCTTCTGCTATCTCAGTGGTGAAGATTCTCCGTGTTTTGCGAGTTCTTCGTCCGCTCAGGGCCATCAACAGAGCCAAAGGTCTCAAGGTCAGGGCAGTACAATAATACAACACAGGAAAAATAAAACCTATAAATATGTCTGTTTCTCTTTTTAAGCTTGATGTATCTGTTCAGTGGTGTGTCCCTGCTTCTGGTGGATTTCTACTCACAGAATTTATATGGCGTTATCGTTGCAGCATGTGGTACAGTGTGTATTTGTGGCCATCAGAACCATCGGTAACATCATGATCGTCACCACGCTGCTGCAGTTTATGTTTGCTTGTATCGGAGTTCAACTCTTTAAGGTACAAGACCCCTTTACAATAGGAAAGAAGATGCTAATTTGGCTTCTCTTTTGGCGAATCAAAATCAATTTTAAAAGAAGCATATTTTACAGAAGTGTCTGACTAAATGCATCTCTGTTTTTTTAAAATAAGGGTAAATTCTATCGATGCACAGATGATGCAAAGTCCAGTCCAGACGAGTGCAAGTGAGTTCTTATTTTCCTCATTTCTTTGTGTGTATATATGTGTACTTTTTCAGTATTTGGCTAAACATAATTGTTACATCCTAGGGGAACTTATATTCTCTACAATAATGGGGACACGGCGCTGCCAGTGGTCAAAGAAAGGATCTGGTACAACAGTGACTTCAACTTTGACAACGTCCTCATGGCCATGATGGCTCTTTTCACTGTCTCCACCTTTGAGGGATGGCCAACGTAAGTACTGCTGGTGTTTGAGGTGGAGTTTAGTTTCCGCAAAATATATATTTCAAATGCTCTTTAACTGTATAAAATGCTGCACACTCATATGTTGCACCAGGTTTTACAAGGTGAAAGAAATAAATAGGAAGTTAAAACTGAGTTCATGTGAATAGTAACTGATCATCTTGACTTTCTCTTTTGTTTTGTGTGCCTGTGCAGTCTGTTGTACAAAGCCATTGACTCTAACAGGGAGAACATGGGTCCCATCTACAACTACCGCATCGAGATCTCCATCTTCTTTATCATCTATATCATCATCATCGCCTTCTTCATGATGAACATCTTTGTCGGTTTTGTCATCGTCACCTTTCAGGAGCAGGGAGAGAAGGAGTACAAGAACTGTGAGCTGGACAAGAACCAGGTAGGAAGGACTTACTGTGTTTGTGTCTTTGTCTGCACAATACTTGTTGCAGCACCTAAAGTCACTCTATGTAGCAATACCACTTCTGGCCACATGGTGTCAGCAGTGTTCATGTGTTAACCCCTGATGTAAGACATAATGGAGTGGGACAAAGTGGTATTACAAGGCATTCTGGCCCATGTTTTTTTTTTTTTTTCAATACAGCAGAGCCACATAGCCTGTTGTGGTCATAAGTGGTATTGGTACATAGAGTTGCTTTAAGGTGAACTTTTCTTACCCTGACTTTTACTGAAATAATTTTAGAACATTCACATCACCTTTTATATACATATTTCACTTGTTCTTGACTCTCCTGCAGCGTCAGTGTGTGGAGTACGCACTTAAAGCTCGCCCACTGCGTCGCTACATCCCCAAAAACCCCTACCAGTACAAGTTCTGGTATGTGGTCAACTCGACCGGCTTTGAGTACGTCATGTTTGTCTTAATCATCCTCAACACTCTTTGTTTGGCCATTCAGGTGAGTCTATTTAAGAGGAGTCACTGTCTTCTTATTAAACCACACGTTGAACGTTATTACAACTTTAAAGCTATTTATTTCTAAACGCATGTTTTTGGGTTTCTCCACTCTGTCTTTTTTCAGCACCATGGACAGTCACATCTGTTTAATTATGCCATGGACATCCTCAACATGGTCTTCACTGGGGTTTTCACTGTGGAGATGATTCTGAAGCTCATCGCTTTCAAACCCAGAGTGAGTCTCCTCCCGTCTCACCTCCACCCTCACTCTTCCTGTCCCTCATCCCTTCACTTCTCTTCACTACTTCACTCCTCCTCCATTCATTCCTTATCAGGACCCCACCATTACTGCCCACTCTAACCTCTCCTCCTTTTATGCTTTCCAACATCACCCTCCTCTCCTGCCCCACCTCCCCTCTCCCGCTGGCTCTGTACGCTGCCATATTGAGGGCTATGTTGGCGACGCCTGGAATGTCTTCGATGCTCTGGTGGTGATTGGCAGTGTAGTCGACATCATACTCAGCCAGGTAGATAGACTTCAGCATGTACAACTCTGTCAGTACCTCTTCCTGCTCTCCCACAGCTACTGCTATGCTCCCCTTCTTCCTTCCTTCCTTCCTTCATATCTTCCCTCCTGTCTTTCCTTTCTGTGTTGACTAATGTCTGCTCATGAGGGGAGTCTTATCCATATCTACGAATATGTAAGCTATTTGTAGGCAAGGGGGAAGAATCTGAACGTTTTGGTTTGAAATTCATTGCAGTCCAAAAAGTCATACACATGACACCCTATGCATTAGCTTAACTCTCCATAAGCACTGGTAAAATCGTTTGGGTTTTTAGTTAGTTTATTAACTTATTTCAAAAATTATCTTTCAAAATAAAAGATTAATAGTAAATTCTAAAATTTGTAAAATATTGTGCCTGAACTTTGACTTTCATTCTCACTCTTTTATATCAAAGCTCAACTTTTTGATGTACTTCTATTTCTATCTTTCACAATTCTTTTCTTTTTGTTTACCTCTTCCTCCTCCTCCACTTTGTTGTGTTGTCCCTTTCTTCCTTCTTTTCTGTGTGTCTTTGTTGCCTGTGCTTGCAGAACTATTTTGCTGATGCATGGAACACGTTTGATGCCTTAATTGTTGTGGGTAGCGTGGTTGACATTGCCATCACTGAGATCAATGTAAGTAATCATTTATCACACGTCTTATTCGTTCGTGTTGTTCCAAGCAAGAGTGCCTTGCGTTAGCATCAGAGCTAAATTCAAGATCACACCTGGTTTTTTTATGAATGACATAAAGTTCTTCATGACTCAGCAGTTAGTTTGATAAGAAGATAAGATGGTGCTGAGCTGTTATTTGTGATACTAGCTTTCGATAGCATAAAGAAAGACATTAAAGGAAGGGTAAGTGATTCTGTGCACAATCTCTAAGCCTTTATGTCATTTTGACTTTATGTCACAAAATGTGACTTTTCGTCACATTCAATAAATATTCCGTCTCTTGAGTACATAAAAAATAAATAAATAAATAAAATAACCTCCATAAACTGGACTCAGAGTGTGAGCTGCCTAATCCATGCTTTGTCAATGTTTTGTTTCGAATATCACATCATTTGGAAATTGCTTACACTGCCTTTAAATAGCCAGATACTGAATTCAAATAAATAGATAAATAGAACTTTAAAGGCTTTGACATTAGTTGCAGAGTTTAAAAGCTGTGGTTTATCTCCCCAGTAACCATCTACCCAGTAAAATATTTTTATATTAAATCAGAACAAAGGATCATTGCATTTTTGGTTTCTTACTCTGTCAGTCCCTCATTTTGTCTTCAGTCATTACTTTCTAGAGTCTCATAGTTGCTTAATGGTGTATAATGTAAATCTGAGTGCCAGGTTCATCATTTTGTTGATGTGTGACATGGTGTCGTAGAGCAGTTGCAGCGAGACAGAACTGGGGCGGGAGTCCAAAGTCTTACTTGCTTTTGCTGTTAGTAGGGATGGAGAACCACATGAGCTAGGTGAAGCTTCCAAACGTGATCAAACAGTAAAATGGAAAAGGGCTCCACATCAACCCTTCTGCTGCTGTACCAATAATCCCCTCCTTTTTAATAATAATAATAATAATAATAATAACCAATTTAAAAAGCAGATTAGATTAATTTTAGCTTATGGTTTAATCCTCAAGCGACCAAGCTATTTCAGCGATTAATATGAGTGGGGTCGTTTGTAACCCCATTGACTTTTGTATAGGAATATTTCTATATAAATGATTTTTTTTTTTTAGGTTTCTTAATCTTTCTTTCACTCTCTGATATGTTTGTCCATCATTTTATGTAATAAGGTATGAAATGTGATTTTTTTTTTTTTTACAAAAAAGCTAAAAAACACACTGATAGAACAATATCCTCCTGAGAACCAAGGGAAAAAAAAGTGTTTTTCAATATCACCTTTTTTGTGATTTCCTGGCTGTTTGGAGATAAAACAACAACTCACAATTTAGAAATTTACAAAAACTATTTTATTTTAGATTCTACAGTAGTTGACAACAGAACTATTCCTGTAATAAACGGTGAGACTTTGAAATCAAAATAGACTGACATTAAATTATAATTGCTGACATGTTCCTAAACAAGAAAATATATGATTACCATAGGTAAACAAACAATATCACAACAGTATTTGACTTACCTTTTCTCTTTTTCTGGCATGTGCATTTTGCTGCAGTTTCATATTTTGCATCGTGATAACAAAGTTCCTCTGATCCTACCCAAACACATCAGATATCATTTGAAAGGTCAGGATGTCCTCTACAAAGGACATCAGGGCTCAGTACGGTAGCTCAAATGTGTCAAAATATATAAACCAAAAACTAATGTTGACTCCATAGGACATACATGTATAGGCTGGGTCTCAGGAGGATA
Source organism: Zenarchopterus dispar (assembly GCA_028564865.1). Lineage (NCBI taxonomy): Eukaryota > Metazoa > Chordata > Actinopteri > Beloniformes > Zenarchopteridae > Zenarchopterus > Zenarchopterus dispar. The sequence continues at coordinate 3,396,801 of JAOWBL010000022.1, read as the reverse complement.
TTACATTCATTAAAACAGCCGTTGTCTGTTACATCTCTGCATCAAAAATGAAAACAATAAATCATAAAAAGTAAAGTTTCCTTGTGTAAAAAAGTAAAATATAATGATTATAGTTGGCAAATTACAACATCATCTGAAGCTATTATGTAAAAAATCTCATAGATCTTCCCGGGGTCATAAATGACCCCGCACAAGTTTGGATCATACTTGCCACATGGAGCAGCCGATCCTTCCAAAGATTTGTGAACAAATGTAGGACAAACAGATTGACAAATTCCTGGTAGGAAACTTTTTTCTGATAAAAATTAGAAAAATGGTGCACAAAGATATATATATGCCCGGGGTCATATATGACCCCAGCAGGTCGCTTGAAGGTTAAAGGAAGTGCCGTTTTTGAAAACAGAGTAGTTCAGTTTTCACATGATTATGAGTCATTTGTGTAAACTTTTAATCAGATAAACCTTCTGCACTGCTACTGCAAGGCCTCTCTCTGTTTTGGTTTGCAGCTCATGTTAATTGTGGTTTCATGCTCCCGGCCCGCTTTTTCATGTCACCATGTTGGTTTGTGAATGTATAAAGTCTGGTACACTCTGTAAAGCTGCAAAACGGAGTAAATTCTCTGGTGGGAAACTCAGATATTATGAGGTGTTTAAGATTTCCTGAGAGCCTGTCTGTACTTTATTGTAGATAGTCCTGAGCGGTCTGGTTCTCCAAGACGAAAAATGAACAATACATTATCTGAAACTGTAAGCAGCACAGGATTTGTGTCTCTGATGAAAAAAAAACATGTAAAAACTTAATACAACTTTTCTAATAATTACATTTAGACAGTTAAATTTTGTAAAGGAAAAAAGATTAAAAAAATTTCTTTCAGTTTTGTGTGAATATATAGTTTATTTGGTGTTAATGCGAAGAGAATGTGATAATGTTTTTGCATAAGAGGCCCAATACGATGTTTCTACAGGTAAAATTATTAATTGTTGTTGTTTTTCATGGAGGTTCTTCTTTGTGTGTTTTGTGTAATAAGATTTTGAATAAGATGAAATCGGTCACATATACTGTTTGCAGGAGCGCTAAGCTGTGATTGGTTTTGTGCTTTTCAGCTCGTTTGTATAACTTGAATTAACTTAAAGCTCTTGATTTTAAGTCTGCAGCCATTCCTGTTGTCAAGGTGATAGTGGAGCCAGGGGTAAGAATAAGCCCCTCCTGTTTTATCCGAGACCCTCACCCATCTGTTGTCATCCAAAAATCAGAGCATCTATGTTAATTTTCTGTGACACTGTTGTGGAGTTACTGCTGAAAACATCCATATATATGTTTGCAGTATAAAAAAAAATAAATGTTAGGGTTTGTTTTTGAACTTTCAGTGTTTGTCAAAGTTTCTGATCCTTCTGGTTTGTTGCATTGTAGCATATGTCTCAAAATGTTTGAGTTTTTTTTTTGTTTGATTGTTTTTTTTTTCTTTGTTTTGTTTTTGGGTGCATGGCATGGCACAAAGGATTGTTTGGTCCTTTTTTTCCATCCTTCTCGAGGTTTTAGAAAAATATTTTAAGGACATTAAACAACCTGAGTTTACTTTTCTTGTTCAAGTCCTGTATATTTGTGATGTCGCGAGACAGATGAAGCTCCATCTCTGTGTCTGCATCAAATATGAAAAAGAAAAAAGAATTTACAGGGTCTTTTGAGCGGTTTGTCTTTAGCATACTCTTGGGAATATAATGCCTGTTTTGTCACCAGCAGTCAAATGTTTTGTGTCTATGTGGAGGTTATCCAGGTCTGTTGATGGCATGTTGTTGGTTTCAGACACAGTTACTCTACGTGCATGCTGCTTGCTGTCACTGTAAACTTTATAGACGACTCGTGGGAAGATTTTTCTTTTGCTCATATGGCACTTAAATCCACCTTTTATGTACCTTGTTTGTTTATCTGACTCATCCATGACTTCTGACAGAATGCACGTGTGATCGACTGCATGAATGAAAGAGTGACAGACAGCTGCTGGGAAATCGCACCTTTTTGTTCATTTGCTTCGTAATCCCTCTTCACTTCCTCCACTTCAGAATACAGAAGACAGCGCCCGCATCTCCATCACCTTCTTCCGCCTGTTCAGGGTGATGCGACTGGTGAAGCTGCTGAGCAGGGGGGAGGGGATCAGGACTTTGCTGTGGACCTTCATCAAGTCCTTTCAGGTGAGGTTACGGTTTATTCTCCAATATTATAAACAAATTACATTAACAGAAAGTTTAAAAAAAATACTCCAATGCACTTTCAAAGAATGAGACTTGTTGATTGTGAATTACACTAAAGCATTCACCATAGTGAGAACTTAAAAACCTAATGTTGCGTTGGATTGTGGTTAAAAATAAAGTATCAATGCAGAATTCCCTTTCAAGACTGAGAACTTGTCCACCTGAGAAGCCCTTCAGAATAAGCAACAGTATTTATAACCAGTGGATCAGATTATGATACCACAACCTGGTCTCAAAGTAAAATGTGAAACAGTCACAAAAATCTGCAGATGGGCATCATTTTTTTTAAGATAGATAGAACCTTTATTGTCATCGTAGCAATGAAACATTGTGCAACGAAAATTGGTGCCCAGGAAGATAATATACTTAAAAAAGGTTAAAAAAAAAAAAAGGTTAAAAAAAATAGAATAAATAGACATATACTAATAACAGCATATTGCACCAGTCCCTTTGTCAGAATTAAAATGAAAACCTAAATGTATAAACCTTACACTTAAATTTCCCCATTAGGTGCACATGGTCAGTTTAGCAGAATTTAGCAAGGTGATGGCAGAAAGATAGAAACTATTCCTTAGTCTGTTTTAGTCTTGATGGATCTGAAACTTCAAACAGTTTATGTTCAGGGTGTGACAGGTCTTTTAGGATCTTTTCATTTTTTCAGTATTCAATGTTTCTATTTTACTCATGTCGCTCTATACATCCATCGAGGTAGCATATCAGTGGGATGTCTGAGTCACGTTTCCAACATGTTTTGTGTAATTTGGCTCAGTAACGGAGACTTCAGCTTTTTAATCACCACACAAGAGTTTTTTTTCATGTTTAAATATTAGTTAAATTTCATTTGATGGAATATTTGGTTACTTTGTTGTCTCCTGAGCCTACTATCAGCAAAAACAGACCAAAGTAACTTTGGGCAACTGTCCCTGTCATCTCCAGTGTGTCATCACTTTATGTCGCAAATAAACAGCAATGAAACTAGCTCACAGAGCTACAGAGGGGACTCAGAAAGTGATGAAAATGACACATCAGAGACAAAACAAGAAAAGTGTTGTAAAGTGATTTAACCTCCACACCGGTAGAAGGAACAATTGAGCTAAAAAATGTCAAAGATTTTTTGGATGCTTTAAATTTAGAAAGTAATTTCTAAACCAAGGGTTGTTTATTTGTTGTTTTTTTCTGTTGTTGCTTTTTGGTGTCAAACAGCCCCACATGCCAAACTTTATTCATCAATATGTATCAACTATAGGACTCCAGAACTACTTCCTGTCTTCCTTCAAAATAAAAGTCCCAACGTAAACACAAGATGTCTCATTCACATCACACGTCTTTGGATCCAGGGCTCATTATTCAGTTTATTTAGCATCAAATCATGACAAATGTCATCTTAACGCCCTTCAGCAGTACTGTTCAAATCATTAAAAAGTTAGTCCAATTAATTCAAAGCCAAGCAAGCACTAAGCCTCAAGCCAAGCCCAGTCTCCTGAGCAAGCACCAGGTGACTGTGGAAAGAAAAACTTCCCTTAAACAGTAAGAAACCTTTGGCAAGAGCAGATTATTGTAGTACAAGCCATCCTGTTTGCTTATCCTCGATCACAGAGTTTTGTTTATTTTTTAATTGTAAGCAGTTAGTGAAAGATTACACTACAGTTACATAATAATGTCAATAAATTTGGTCTGTTCAGCATGATGGTTGTAGGCACTCCACCATCAAACCCTTCTGACCTCTGAATCTGAATCTGAATTTTGGTTTTGGCTTTCAAATGTAATAAACACTCCTTTTGTGGCAATTTCATGGAATACAATGAGACTTTATTTTTCTGGACAATTATGTTCCCATCCAGCTACAACAAACTAACTCAGAAACTCATATCTCTGGACTAAAGTCAATGGATTTGGTTTCTTATGCCAGTTTTGTCTGGAGATAGTGTTAATTTTGCATTTCGATGCAAACAGCTCAAACTGGGTGCTACATATTTTCAATGCTTCACCTGGTCTCTCTTATTCCCAGGCTCTTCCGTATGTTGCCCTCTTGATAGCCATGCTGTTCTTCATCTATGCTGTAATCGGGATGCAGGTAATCAGTTCTGATGCGCAACAAAGTATAAACATGAAACTGGTCAGAACTCAGTATGGTTTGTGTCTATAACACTATTATATTTCTTTTGGTAAAATTATTTGTGGCATCTGTCGTGACTTTTTTCACAGGAGAAGATAATGAGTGTGACTTTGCTGATTCTTTGGCTAACCTTCCCCATTTGCTTCCAGGTGTTTGGGAAAATAGCAATGGTGGATGGAACGCAAATCAACCGCAACAACAACTTTCAAACCTTTCCCCAGGCTGTCCTGATGCTCTTCAGGTCCGTCTGTTCTCGTCACTTGAGCCTAAAGAGACATTGTTGTAGCTGTCATGCCTGATAAATGCCAAAAAGGTGTTTGGCAGTCGTGTTGATGGCTTTTGTTGTGCATCAGGTGTGCCACGGGGGAGGCCTGGCAGGAGATCATGCTGGCCTGTCTGCCAGGAAAGCTGTGCGACTCAGAGTCGGACTACAACCCCGGAGAGGAGAGAACCTGTGGCAGCGGCTTTGCCATCATCTACTTCATCAGCTTCTATATGCTCTGTGCTTTTCTGGTACTCCTCCAATACCTCAGTAGTCATTGAACACAGACTAAAACTTTCACAATCCTGCAAGCCATTAAGTATTTAAAAGAAAATGCTGCATGTTCTCGTTTCAGATTATCAACCTCTTTGTAGCTGTCATCATGGATAACTTTGATTACCTGACCCGTGATTGGTCCATTCTTGGGCCACACCACCTGGATGAGTTTAAAAGGATCTGGTCGGAATATGATCCTGAAGCCAAGTGCGTACATGAAACGGATTTTCAGTGCATATTTTTCCCTGTTTTTCTCTGCACACTGCGAACTACTGCAAATCAAGTCAATACACATGGACCAGTGATGATTCTGTCACAACAGAACAGTGCATGAAGTGTTTTTTGTTTCTCTGTACTCGGTATTGAGCGAAGAGGATGTGTTGCAGTGTAATGCGTTTCTTTTGATCGTACCTTGCTGCTAGGGGCAGGATAAAACATCTTGATGTGGTGACTCTGCTGAGGAGAATCCAGCCTCCGTTGGGCTTCGGCAAGCTCTGCCCTCACAGAGTGGCCTGTAAGGTGGGTCACAGGTACACGTACCTGTGCAGACGACGAGATCCTGGCTATCAGAGTTTCAGAGTTTACGTGAATCTGTCATTTGAATTCTGTTGCAGCGGCTGGTCGCCATGAACATGCCCCTCAACAGTGACGGGACTGTGATGTTTAATGCCACCTTGTTTGCTCTTGTCCGGACTGCTCTCAAGATCAAGACTGAGGGTGAGTGTGTAGCTCAGAACACCGGGAATTCCTGAAATGATCACTTATTTGCCTCATTGACTGTTTCTGCATGCATGAACTCTTTTACAGGGGTTCATGCAATCTTTGTCATGCTTTTGAATTTGACTACATTTAACATGTAATATTGAACCAAGAAGAAGGATCACAAACAAGACTTGTGTTGGTTGTGCTTTAATTATTTAATTTGTTTCTGCCAAATTAAAGGTAACTTGGAGCAAGCAAACGAAGAGCTTAGAGTTGTGATCAAGAAGATCTGGAAAAGGACCAGCATGAAGCTGCTGGATCAAGTGGTGCCTCCTGCAGGCGGTCAGTGGTCATTACACACAGACAAACAAAACACTGTCACTCTGCACTGTTTTCTTTCTTGCTGCTAATCTGCTTCTTTCTGTATTGGTACTTCCCAAGGATTAATAATCTTTGTTTTTCTTTGCCAGATTACATGATAATTAACAGCATGATTAACATTATGTTCCTTTATTAATCAGGATTTATTTTAGCTTGCTTGGCTCTTTGTTAAAGTTGCATGACCAGTGAAGGAAATCTGACTAACAATACTACATTTGTGTCTATTTGTAGTATTGGAGGAATAGGGTACTGCAGAATAAATTTCAGAGGTGAAATTTCATGAATACCAGGAGTTAAAAATATTTAACTTGAAAAAGAAAAAGAAAATTTTTTAAATTATATTTTTCATACAATCCTAACAAAATTCAAATATCTTAAATTTTGGATGCATTATTTTTCTTTAGCAAATTTACTGAAAATGTTTGGATTCAGAAAGTTTAACAAAGGTTAAACAATGACACTGACACAGTCCTGTCCTGAAGTACTGTCAGTAGGATTAAAGACGTCTGCCATGTCCTTTTGCTCTCAGCAGAGGTCCACACTTCACTCACAACAGCAACATCCTGCTCCTGTCAAAGCCATGAGATCACCATGGCAACAAGGCACAAAGGACATCAGCTGAAACTAGTTATATCTGCGAGAGGAAATGTGAAGTGTTAGATTCGATATATATTATAAAAACTACATAATTCAGTTCCCAGTAAAGAAATAAAAGGTAATAATTGTTTCTGATCCAATGGAGTTGGAACATTTTCAATCTGACCAAAATAATAAACAGAAACTTATGAAGGAATATTACAGTTAGAGGCAGTCTGACTTTGAGAGAAGCTGAGGGAACTTCTAACTATACAAATAACAGACTTTTAGATCTGTTTATGGGATCCTGAACCCCTTTTTACGCTCCGCATCCCAGCCTTTGTTACCAGATTTAGAAATTCTGTGCAGCTACTAAAATTTAAAATTTCAGAAATTTTGTTTTTCAGAGGTTTTAAGCTTGACATAGCTCAATGAGCAATCATTGAACCTAAGTTGCATTATTGATGGTTCACTGAAAACATACAGTATACACACTAGAACAAATGCCCCCACAAGTATTTATTAAATCACAGTTTAGTGGGTTCAGTTGAGCTTAGCAAACCAGAAACTCAGCTTGTCAACCCACTGCCTTTCCTCTAAATGGAGAAGGTCCATTCTCTTTCTTTATTGAGCCTCAGAAGGAGGAGCGGTTATTAACCGTCGTCCCCTTTTGCTCAGATTTCACCCTCTGCAGCTGACACATGCATGCAGGTAGAATGACCACTTCCTGTCCCATTCCTGTCATCTAGATTGCAGAAGGTGACCACATCCTGTCACTTTGCAGAGTGACTTGTGATTTATTACACTAGTTCAAGACAGTGTGTGCTCAGGAAAAGGCATGAGAAAGAACTTGAATTTGATCAGATTAAACAGTTGATCTTTTTTGAAAGCGTTAGCAACGCCGTTGGCAACAGCTTCCCTTCTATTGAGCGGATAAAAAAATGCACTAGAGATTAAGGAGAAGCCTTCATCATGTTTTTTTTCTGTAGCTCCACCCCTTTTCTGACCACAATTAACAAAATGAGTGTCATAGAAACCACTTAATCCCTGTTTCTACCATCATCTCATAGTTTTATCTGAGATCAATGTCTGTCTTCCTTTATGATTCCATAACGTTGTAATATATGTTTTTTGTTTTGCCGTTAACCTTGATTTCTGTGTGTTTTAATGAATTAATTTTTTAATGAATCTACAAGCTTGACTAGCAGACTCTGGTTATTTTAAATATAGATTAAAAAAAAAACACCTCTCAATAGAGTTGAATTTTTTTTAAGCTTTTTATGTCATGGACAGTTTTGGTTATCACCTAAATTAGAAGCTTTTACGTGGTCGTGAGAGTTCACAGAAATGCCACTTCCTTTGGTTGTATCTGTGTAGCTTTTGCAGTGTGCTTCTTTGTCTCCCATGCATCAGATAAACTAGGATTGCCTGCATGTCTTTATGTGCGTTTGTTTGTTAACCCTTTCTCTCCAGTTTTGAAACTCTTTGTCCGCCAAGCTCTTCTCTTCCACAGATTCCTCTGCTTTCAGTCTCCTTTCTCTTCTCTTTCTGCCGACCTAAGCTCTTTGGAGCAGTTCTGTTTTAGCCTGGTGGCATGAAACTGCAGATACCTCTCTGAATAGCATCAACGGGCTCTGTTCAATGAGAGAATAGCAATTCATTTGGCGCTTCATCCTAATCATGATCAGTTTTTCTATGAAGCTCATTAAAGGTCTGATGTGAAAATAGGGCCAGTCATCAAATGTTCCCTTTGTGAACAGAGCCTGTTTCGTAGAGTCTTTCTGGCTGTTTCAGGTGATGTAGAGAAACATGTCAGGTGCTTTAAGTTGACTCATAATCACATCAAGTCTGTCAATCTTTTCTAAAGGCCTTCATCTTAAAGCACCAACCTCTCTGACTTGTGTCACCTTTACTTGATTCGGCTCCATTTAAAAATGGATCAAAGAAAGGTGGCGAGCGAAAAAAGAAAGAAAGCTCATATTTCCTGCATGACATGATTCAGCCATCTTTTATTTTCCGGCCTCTGTCCCCAGTCCGCTTCAGCAAAAACGTATCTGAGGGAATCAGACCTCTGCTTCATTAGCTTCCCTGCATGGCAGATAGTGTGTGTGTGTTTTAGTTTCTGCTTCCCTTCTCGCTGCATTTTTCGGCTCTTTTCTGATCGGGAATCTGTACATCTGACTTGACCTCCTTTTGTTCTTGTTTTCTTGCATGCGCTTCTCGCTGTGGATTACATGGTTTTGAGCTTCTCATAGAAATAAAACGCTTGCGCTGGTTTTGTTTCTGTTTGTCTCTCTGAAAATGTGGATCTGACATTAACTTGTGTTGAGGATAGTCAGACGGTAGTCATTTAAGGCCAGATTTTTGTTTGTTTAGGTTAAAACTTAAATCACTTTGCCGAGCTGCTTTTCGTGAGGAAAGCGTGCGCTTTTCAGATGGGATCTTTTCCTTCCCTACGTCAAGTTTTATCTTTGACCTGATTAAATTCTTCTGCATGTCTGTCTAGTTTAATTTGTGCAAAGGTTCCTTCAGCTGTCTGTCAACAAACAGTGCTGATCAAAAGATAAGTAATGAAAGCCATGCTCAGGAAGTGCTCTGTGGGATCGTCTCTAGATAGCGTTTTCTAGGCAAGCACTCGCTTGCTCAGACTGTAAGAACTTATGGTCTTTTGTTTGCCCTAGTTTGGCTCTGATGTAAATGTCACAAAAATCATTTGGTTTCATTGTTGTATTTCTCTTTATCCAACCTTCTGTGGTTCTTTGATACTGGAAGGTTCTAGACTTGAAGAACGTAGATGACAGTTCTAGTTTGATGGTCTTGCGTGCAGTGGTGCTGATGTGGGAGGCTTTGGTCTGTCTGGTCTGTTCACTCAGATGACGAGGTAACAGTGGGGAAGTTCTATGCCACCTTCCTGATACAGGACTACTTCAGAAAGTTCAAGAGGCGCAAAGAGCAAGGGCTTGTGGGAAGGCGTTCGTGGGAAAGACTGAACACCACCTTGGCTTTACAGGTGTGTCTTTCTCTTCTCTACCCCAGTATTAATATAATTTCTTGAATTTTACTGAAAATCTAAATGTCTCTTATGAAAAAGTTAAAAACGCAGATTTTGCTTTTGCCATGTTTCTTCTGTTTACTCTCCACTTTTCAGTGTTCTCCCCTTCAAAGATTCTTCACCTTTAGTTAAGTAATATTGTTAACAATATTTTTATTATTGTTAACAATATTGTTAAGTAATATTGTTAATATGATCCTTGTACACCAGTATCAGAGTTTGGTCCACATTACTGGCTGTAAGTCAGTCTCGTTTCCTGTGGGGGTTTGACTCCACCAGGGCTGCCCTTTGTCACCAACTCTGTTCATTACTTTTATGAACAGAATTTCTAGGCACAGCCAAGGGGCAGAGGGGGTCCTGTTCGGTGACCTCAGAATCGAGTCTCTGCGTTTTGCCAACGATGTGGTTCTGTTGGCTTCATTGGGCCAGGACGAATGAAGAAGGGAGCGGAAGATCGATAGGCGGATCAATGATACGGACTTTGTATAAGTCTGTCGTGGTGAAGAAGGAGCTGAGCCGAAAGGTGAAGCCCTCGATTTACCAGTCAGTTTATGTTCCTACCCTCACCTACGGTCACAAGCTGTGGGTAGTGACAGAAACAATGAGATTACGGGATACAAGCGGCAGAAATGAGTTTCCTCTGTAGGGTCTCCAGACTCTCCCTCAGAGATCGGGTGAGAAGCTCAATCATCCGGGAGGGGCTCAGAGTAGAGCCGCTGCTCCTCCGCATTGAGAGGAACCAGATGAGGTGACTCAGGCATCTGGCGAGGATGCCTCCTGGACACCTCCCTGATGAGGTTTTACAGGCATGTCCCACTAGGAGGAGACCCTGGGGAAAACTCAGGACATCTTAAAGGGACTATGTCTCCCGCCTGGCCTGGGAACGCCTTGAGATCCCCCCAGATGAGCTGGACGAAGTGGTCGGGGAGAAGGATATCTGAACTACCCTGCTTAGGCTGCTGCCCCTGCGACCCGACCACGGATAAGCGGAAGAAGATGGATGGATGGATGGATGGATGGATGGATGGATGGATGGATGGATGG